>CP135128.1:3485577-3655821 GCA_032248835.1 Ophiostoma piceae
AGATGAACGACGGGTCGGTCACAGGCTCTATGACGCCGGGAGTTGAGGCCCTAGGTGGAGCAAAAAATAACAAAAAATAGACATCTCACGATGCTTGCTCCGATGCGTCGGCCGGGAATCGAACCCGGGGCCTGTCGATGGCAACGACAGATTTTACCACTAAACCACCGACGCCTGTTGATGGAAGGCGGGCCGGTCCGAGGCTTTATGACGGCGGAGGTCCGAGGCTTTACGGGAGGTAAAAAAATGTAAAAAGAAATCGCATCTCACGATGCTCCGATGCGTCGGCCGGGAATCGAACCCGGGGCCTGTCGATGGCAACGACAGATTTTACCACTAAACCACCGACGCCTGTTGATGGAAGGCGGGCCGGTCGGGGAGATTATGTCGGGGAGAGCGGTGAGACGAGGAAGCAGAGGAGTATCGTGAGGTCAGTCAACGGCAACAAGAGCTAGTCAACGCGGTCGTATAAAGTGGGCAAGACGTCCAGCACGGGGCTTTAGATATGGTGTATCTACTTGTTGCAGGATGGACAGTGTGCAAGAACACGATGATAATCACGGTCTACTCTTGCTCTTGCTCTTTCTGGCAAGCTATCTCGAGGAAAGGATGAGTGGCGATAGGACATGCAGATAGCAAGGAATTATATCCATTGACTATGATGAACTATCGACAGCAATACATTATAACAAGTCTAGGACAGAAGCATGATGGCAGACACCCATAGGCATGAGAGCCAAAGGAGAAGGGTTTTAAGCTGGATGCCAAAGGATTAATATATGAGCGGCAGAGAAACAGGACGTTAGCAAGGAAGTTGACATATAGACCCCTGCGAGCATCTGCCGAGTGAGAAATGGTGTTTGTATGCATGTGTTCATATCTGTGTTCATGATGCAGCATGTTTGATATTTCATCTTGAAAGTTGCTGAAGGTTGTCTTGAATTTTATATCACATAGACCTTTCATCTCTGACGGTTTTATTGATTTCTTTTCGGATCTTTGAGTTGAAATAATACTGGTTTTTGTTTTGACTTCTGTAATTCATGAATATTTCTACGAAATAATGTTCGTACAAAATTCAAACCTTTTTACCAACAAATGCTAATAATCAGACATAATGACCAGGCAATGGAAATTAATTGAGACAAAAAAATAAAAAAAATAACGATGCACACTGCTTTGCTTTGTGTCGATGATTTAAAATCAGCAGTGAGAAAACTTTTCAAAGAAAAAGAAAAAATTGCAAAAAAAGAATCAAGGGCTGGAGCAGGCCCAGATATTATTTCGTATCTGATGGTCCCGGAGGGGCTCGAACCCTCGACTTTCGCATATATTCTTGTGAAATATTAGTACGATGCGCTAACCAACTGCACCACGGAACCAGTCGCTTGATTTGTTGAAGAGCTGAGCGGTGTTAGAGTATATAGAGGCTAGTTTTGCTGAAATTTGCCACTCATTGAGCAGTATCTTTGCATTTTTTTGCGATTTTACCTTGCAGTAAAATATCAAAGCAAAAAAGGCCATCGACAATACATGTTTGTTGATCGGTATAAACGAGAAGACCGAGAAACCGGAAAAGGGAAGAAAAATGAAAAAGAGAATGATCGTCTTCGATAAGTTTTCTCATCGGCTGAGTGTTGCCGTTTGCTGCGAGTTCATCGTTCAGCAGACACACCTTAATCGTCGACAACGCCTTGCCCACCACAGTGTATTTCCAAATACAGACTAAGATCAAGATAGAACTAAATTCAGGCAAAGCCAAGTCCAAATAAACCCAAAAGCTCCGGATGGACCGACATCCTGGCCACTTTTGATAGTCTTCGCCTGAAGGATCGATATTGATTCCCAATCTGGTAATATCTTGAGCCTCGTAAGCGGTCCGCGTATTAGTGTAGCGTAGACGAGGATAAGATTACAGTTGTGAGTTATGTAAAAGTTATCTGATCTTTGAGTCAAGTGAGTAAAGCTGGCTGCATGTTGGAGATCGTGAAATTAGAGTAAGCAGCCACGATTAGGTGGTTATGCGTGCACGATGGGAAGCGTATGTGGAAGGTACGGTCGTGATGCGGAACAGAAGTTGCAACCAAGCAAGCCGATTACTCTTTCTTCATACGATATTACGAAGTAGACCTCTCACTGCACCTTCCTTCTGTTGCATCAACGCAGCCTTGTCTCCCCTTGTCTCTTGGAATCTCATCACAATGGCTGTGCCATCATCATCTACCTCATATTTTCATCCTGAGGCTGTCATGCGCTCTACACACTATGTCACACCGCGAAAATTCAACGACTTCCCAAACTGTGTACATTAATCGGAATTGCCAGACGTATCAATAAAACTTACAGCGGTACAAGTGAGCTCGTTGTTGGTCGAGCTCCTCGTCAAGCGGCAACACCCCAGGCCAGCCAACCATGTTCCTGCAACATCAATTTACTCCGTCTAAGTGTAAGTGCCTTTTGGGTTAGGTACGATGCAATTTCCACCACTTCAGCACTATTTCCATCCTTGGCTTTAGACTTCAGGGGTGTGCGGCACATCAAAGGAAAAAGCTTAACTTTCTTTGGGGTAGTAATTCGTAGAACAGTACAAGAGTCGGCTGTGCATCGATAATTCCAATAACCATCACATTGAAAGCCATATTCGGCAATTCTCCTTCGCCACGATAGACAGTCTGGGGTGACGGGAGGATATGTACTGATCGGTACATGTTGAGCAGACAGGAGGATGCACCATCGTCAATAACAAGCAACTATTGCTTGGAGAAGTAGAATGTTATTATATATACCTTGGCATCCCATGAAATATTTCTTACTTCTGGTCTTTTCTCTTAAGCACGGCAATAAATATTGCTTCTGAGCCAGAAGATCTTGACTCTTCTGCCGTCCACTCGTTATACTGCATTTTGTTTTACAAGCCGACATGCGTGCTTTTGATTTCATCGCCGCCGGCTTTGCCGGCCTGGCTTCGGCATCATCATGTGTTCCTCACTTGTGCCGCCAGCGTGAGTGTCACCATCTGAGTACAGTTTTATTCTTGCTAACAGCGAAGTAATTTCTCAGGATCCCAACGGAATTGCAGACTGCAATTCGTTTCTGTTGACGACGCTGATCCTGCCGACTGAGTAAGTTTCATTAATTCAATCTTCAGAGAAAGACAGAGACTAATGATAGAACCGACTCGTTCACCCCATCATCCGTCCTCACCAAGACGCACACCAAGACCATCTCCGAGACGGACACATCTAGCTACACCGAGTCGTACCAGCCGAGCAGCGTCATCGTGTCGACCTACACCTACGTCGATGTTGTCAACAGTGTCACCCACACGACGACCAAGGAGATCACGACGACGACGACAACCAAGTTCACTGCCACGCGGACGACGGCACTGTCTACAACTACCACCACCACTACCACTATGACTACTACTAAGCCAGCTGGTGGAGGCAGTGGTGGCGGCAGTGGTGGTGGTTCTGGAGGAGGAGGCGGAGGAGGAGGCGGTGGTGGTGGTGGCGGTCTTGCTGCTCGTCAGGAAGACGGGCCTAGTACGACAACCATCACGCCCTCGATTACCCCGACGTATGCAGCAAACTGCCACCGCCTGCCGCGCTACATAAACAACTGCCTGTCTCTTGGTGCCACACGCTCGACCACAATCATTACGCCGTCCGTCGACAGCGAGGCGGCCAGCTCCACAATCATCTCGACGGCCTCGGCCGACACGTCCATAGTTGTGAGCACGACGACGACGGCCACAACGACGACAACACTGCCGTCGCTCCACAGCACCCAGACTGTCTCGTCGACTACCACCGAGGTCGTCAGCACGTCCACGTCGACGTCCTACACAAAGACCAAGACGTCCACCACCAGCGCCATCACGACAAAGACCCTCGGCACAACCACAACGACGACGACACGTTCGACCGCATCGCCCACCCCCTACCTCGTCAAAATTACCGCCCAGACCGCCGGCGGCTCCGCTCCCAACGAGGTCGGCAACTACATCGACTGGCTCACCGTGTCATACTGGTCTGCGCTGTCCAACAGCTTCTCGTACGGCAGCTACGCGCTGGGCTTTATCAGCGGCGCCGGCAACGGTGACCTGTTCGTCGTGAATACAGACGGCCGCCTGGCGACGATCATCTCCAGCGGCAGCGGCAACAACAAGGTCAATACGCAGCTGTACCTGACGGTGGTGGGCGGGTATGTGGTGCCCAACGCAAGCCCGGCTGCCGATGCGAGTGTCATCACATGCTCGATCGCAGCGGCGGGCAGCTCGGCGACGCTGCTGGCGTGCAACTACCAGATCTATGCGACGAACTGGAACCACGGCGGCGGGTCGCTGAACATTGTTGGTGCGACGACGGACCCGACGCAGGGCGGGCTGCTGACGGTATCGCTGTCTGCCTCGACTTACTAGGTAGTTGTGCTGCGGCGACAGAGCTGTTTACTTCTTTCCAAAACTTATTTTATATAATTTATAATTTATTTTCTATTTCTTCATCGAAGCTTCTATTGCATATGAAAATCAGATGTTGAATGCAACAACAACAATATGAATCTATTAGACCGTACCATAAACAAAACAGTGAATAAAGAAATACATGGCTAGGTATCCGCGCATAGGAATTAAATGAAGAAGAAATAATAACGAAAAAAAAAGAACTAGGAATTGACTATTGCCGATGTGCCTCGGATTCTGTGATATGGGGAGTGCCGTACGGACTGACGCCTGATGCCGAGCCTGATGTGGTGCCAACTCCAAACGACGTTACCGCTGGCGACGTTGCCGACAGCTCGCTGTGTGCTCCACCTCCATATGATCCCGGAAGCTCGTGTGCCACGGTCGGCTGCCCGTCCAGCTCGGTCGGCGGTGCTGGCGAGTGCCCGTACGCGTCGCTGTAGGCGCCCTCTGCCCCGTCAGGTGCCTTTCCGTCAGCCAGGATCATCGGCGCCGCTGCAGGCGACACCGACGCATACGCCTGCTTCCGCTGCTTCCGCCTCCACAGCATGAAAAGGCCTAGGAAGACTAGGGCCACGCCGCCAACGGCACCCACGACAACGCCGGCCACTGCACCACCGTGCAGACCGCTCCCAGAACTACTGCCGCCATTGCTGTCTGTCGAAGTGGGTACGGCGCTGCTGTTGGTTGGCGTCGAGCTCGCGTCCACGCTCGACGCTTGCGTCTGTGTAATCGCGGGATTTGTGGCGGCGACTAGGTTGATCGGCGTAAAGGCCCACGTCGTTGCCGACGGCTTCGCCTTGCTAAGCGACGAGTACGTCTCGTTGAGCGCGTCGTTGGTGATGTTGTTGAGGGTGTCGTGCGCGTTGGCCCAGCAGACGTTGATCTGGCCGGTGCGCTCTGTGCATCTTTCGAGCGAGTTGATGCAGCACCAGGTGTTGTCGCCGGTGCCGCAGTCGAGGGTGCTGCCGTCTGTCGCGCAGTCCTGTTTGAGAGCCCAGCAGACGCCTTTGTAGGGGGGGTGCTGGTAGTCGCAGCAGTAGCGGCGGCCGGTATTTGGATCGCGCGCGCAGGCCTTTGGCGGCGGGCATGCGATGCTGCCGAAGCCCGGGCAGGTGTAGTCTGATATGTTGGACGTGAAAAAGTAGCTGTCAAAGTAGTCTGTCATTTTGGCGGTAGTTTTGTGATTGGAGTAGGAAGTAGGAGAGTCAAAGTGAGGTCAAAGTGAGGTTATGAACTCACGTCTCGGAGAAGTGAGATGATGAACGACTGTCGAATCTGCCTGGCAGAACAGAGAACAGGGAACAGTGGCCAGCCAGTCTCAACATATGCAGGTCATTACCCCATACATAAAATAAAATTGAATTAAAAGTAAGCAATCGTTTTGATTATTTGATTATTTCGTCGGTTGAACATGCCCATGTTCAGGGGCCAGAGCGAGATGGTGCCACTACTCAAGACACAGAACAGAATCCTACGGAGTGAAATAATGACCGATGACAATAACCACACGTCGTACAGAGTGGGTGTCGGTATGTTGCCCGCCAAGCGGTGGCTGGACTGCGATGCAGGTGGCTATATATATACAGGCCAGTCGTTGTGCTTCTCGGCAACCTCTCTGGTGGGTGGTGGCGCCTACAGTAGAAAAATATGACCAGATAGAACGATTCTCACCGGCTGGTGTATGGAAGGTTCTATTCCAGCAAGTATTTAAAGATGGTCAGCTCCAAGATGCAGAAATAAAAAGCTCGATTCCTTGTCTCTTGGATGACCACCATAGAATGTGTATATTGTACGCAAAAAAGAGATGGGATGTTGGCTGCTGAGCCCCGACCAAGCCCCCTTTCTCAGCTGTCTTCCCCCTCCTACTATCATTTTCTCCCATCTCACTCCCATCTTCCTCTCGCTGTGCATACTGCTATCAGAAAATGTTCGCTTTGCAAAATGCCCAGACTTTATACTGTTTTACCGCTGAGATGAGGGGACAGTGCCTTGTATGTGGAGAGTTGCAGGGTTGAAGATGTAAGATTGTAGAAAAAGTCGGTAGAAAGTCGTCTGAAATAGGGTTAATGTTGAGTGCGTCTTTCTTCCTTCTGTGATGTATTTCAGTGTGGTTTTGACTTTCTCTTCCTTATTTGCTTCGATGGAAGCTCCCTTTCTCTATCTATCTGAGAAGGCTGTGATGCTTCTTTCTCGCGTTGAATCTCACACTTCACACCACACCTTTTCCGCAGCACCTCGTACTCCTAACTCTCTGCACCAATGGCCAGAGTTTATCCGTCTCACCCCTGCATGCTGACTTTGAGCGTGCCAAGACAGTCAGAAACAAATCTGTCAACCGACAGCCACAGTGTCTATGGTAGTAGCTCTTCCGTTTATGTCGAGTGTGTGGCTTTATTTATGCATATCTTGTGTAAGTCGAGTATCTGATGAACGACGTCAAAGTTTTGATATATAACCTACGCCTGGCGATGCTTCACCTCATAATGCTAGTTTTATCACACCTAAAATCATAACTTAATAGGCATTTCACTTGATGTAGCAAAACTAATTGTTTTTATAAGTTTAATTTATTGTCTTCACTAATGATAACTATCGACGTGATAAAAATACAAAAAATGCAGGGCTGTGGCTTCATTCATTTGCGTGCGACATCAACATGTGCTCCGGGGAAATACTCTCGCCTGTGACATGCATTGTGCATCGTGCCGTGTGCCGTGTGTATCGTGCATATCGACTCGTTGCGGTCACTCTGTGGCTGGTACCTGTATCAGTTAGTATTATTTGTAAAAAAAGAGGATATGAGAAAGACTTACTGGAGATGTCAAGTGAGCATCGACTCGCGGGGCTTTCTTCCCCATTAGTCGTGACGATGACCGCTCAGAACAGCCTTGTTTTTGACAAGCTCAGGGCTGCTGGGAGGCGTGGACCGAGAAGAGGCACTTTGACTTGAAGATGTCTGAGTGCTAGGAGACACACATTCATCTTTAGCCTCGTTCTTTTCAGCCTGGGCAGCCAGAGCGTCTGCAGCCGCCTGAGCCTTCTTAGCCTTCTCTCTGAGGCGGCGTTTGGCTCTCTTGGGGTTGACTTGGGTGGCGGCGGCGGCGGCGGCGGCTTCGGCCTCCTTTGCCTTCTCAGCAGCCTTTGCCTCCTGCAGTCTCATCTTCTTCTCTGCGTTTCTAATTGCCTTTCTTTCGGCCGCCAGATCCTGCTTTCCGTTGTCGCTGAGCTCATCGAACTGAGCCAGCTCGAACCAGCTGCGCGTCTTGAACTTATAGCCGTTGTCACCCACTGGGTCGGGGAACATGGGCTCAAAGTTGCTGGGGATCACCTCAAGAGGGGGATAAGGCATGGACGGCTTGGGACGAAGAAGACTAACAACGACTTGGCCGTTCTTCATGAAGGGCTGGTCACTGTTGTCGGCAGTGTGGAGTGCATCACCCCCGGAGGGGCTTTGAACTGAGGAAGACATTTTGTGGTAGATTGGCTGTGTTGTCTTTGGATGGGTTTTGGTGGAAGAATGGATAGAAAGGAGAGAGAGAAAGGAGAAGAGAGAGGAGAGAGAGAGACTTAAATAATAATTGTGAACAAAAAAGAAAGTATCTTTCATTAGCAGGATGTTTTCTGACATGGGCAGTAGTAGACTCACGACATCATTTTGCCAACGAGAATAGTAGACTCGCGACATCAGACTGCAAAAGTTCCGATAAAAAATAACGGATGTACTGTACGGGGAATTATTATTGGCTAGTGAAAGGATTTTTTTGATGTTTCCTACAGTACTTTCTTTATTCAACGCATGTCATAACACGGGTACAACAGACTTTTTCTGAATCTCATCGATCTTGTCATCTTCCCTCCAAAATCTGCACAAAAAGCCCTGAAGCGTTACCGGTAAAAACTTCAGTGCATAAATGAGGCGATGCTCTCTCTCAATACCGTTAAATTTCTATAACGGCATAACGCACTTTTCAACGTCCATCGATGCAACACATCATGAGACCTAGTGACCTGAAAAGTACGAGTGTTTGCAACGATGGCGGTATATCATTTTTTAGGCATAGTTGTGGACATGGAGAATCTTGTGGTAATGACAGAAACTCGGGATGAAGATGGAATTAAAGACAGCCATTACAGCCACAGCACACGGCATCGTCAGCTTGATGTCGTCTCGATGTTGTTCGCGTATAAGTGAGGCTTTCGGCCTAATCGAGTAGTATAGACCCACTTTTACAAATGTCGTTGAACTTTAACTGTACGGCCCACCACAGCCTCGTACTTTCATGTGGTCCTTTCAAAGGGTCGTTGAATTCTGGTTTCATCTGGATTCTGCTGTAATATTTCCATCGAGCCGAATTTGCCTTCCCACAAGAAAAAATAGCAATTCATTAGGAAGCATCAAATAAAAATGTATAGAACAGGACTTTAAAGCGGACAGGAACTTATTGGAAATCGCTTACAATGACTCAAAGATACAAATGGAGAATGTGGCGAGAGGGCGAGGAGAAGGTGAGAGAATGAGTGTGAGAAAGAAACGAAGAGAAGTAAGATTCAGAAATAACAAATATATGCACAAGAAGCGGTAGAATCGCGACTCTACCGGACCACCAGAACTCCATCAAGTATGAGTATCAAGTATCACAAACATGAATACAAATCTATAACGGATCACCCTATGAACCGAGTCCGATCAGCTCAAACACAACGGGGATGCCCTCGACGGCCAGCCATGCAATGCCTGTATTGTTAGTAGTGCTTCGCGTAGATAAGAATAGTCAGTAAAGAACTCACCAGTGTAGACAATCAGCTTTGTGACAACCTCCACGTCGTACCGTACACGCGGCTTCACCAGCTTCTCAAACATCTCGCGCTCGCCCAGCTCGTCTTGCCGCCCGACATACAGCTCAGGCTCCTCCTCTTCCTCGTCGATGCCGCTTTCCTCCAGCGTCGGGAACGCAACCGTTCCCGGCTCGGGGCTCGCGCGGTTCGCCTTGGCATGCCCAATCCTTGGCGACGGCACCTCCACCACTGTGCCCTGGCCCATCATCTCCTCAAACTGCGCCAGCGACGGCTTGCGCTGCACGCCTGATGTCGTCGCCTTGCCTTCGCGGTCCTGGGCTGCACTCGATGCGGCGCCCGATGCGCCGTCCATCTCGCCGCGCAAATCGTAGAAGCTGCTCTTGCTGCGTACACTGCCCTGACTGCCAATACTCTCGCGCCGCCGCCGCTCGCGGTACGCCAGCGTCTCGTACGCGTCGGCCGCGCTCTGCGGGCCGATGCTGACGGACCGGCCGCGGCGTGCGTTGCGGAAGTTGCGCACAATAATCGGGATGTCGCTGACACTAGGAATGACATTGTCGGTGCGCAGGCTCAGCACGGCGGGAATGTTGCCGTACTCGCTGGCCTGCATAAAGAAGCGACGCGGAAGGTTGAGGCCCTGCGTCTCGATAATGCGGAACAGGTGGGGTAGCACCTTGAGCAGCGTTGGCTTCATGACCTCGCGCCATGCAAACACAACCAGCACGCCAAATACGATGCGCGCAATCGCAATCGGCCAGCTAGGCGATGCGATGCCGCCGGGCAGCAGCGACAGGGCGTACCGGAGACGGGGCACGTGCCATGTGCCGATTTCGAGCCCGATCATGACGCCCGCAAAAGCCACCGAGTCGTCAAAGCACGGGCAGTCGTCGACTGGCTCGGGGTGGATCCGCACGAGAATAATGATAATCAGGGCCGCCGTCAACGGCGCCCACCACGTACTCTGCTGCATGTACGCCTCCAGTGCCGGCACCCAGTAAAACTCAATCAGGCTGATAGCCGCGCCGATGATGCCACCCACGATGACGTCGAGGAAGCCGTGCATGCCGCAGTACAGACGACCGATGATGATAGAAAAGGCATAAAAATAGCTGAGGCCTTCCAGCGCCAACTTGGTCGTCGGCGAGAATTCAGACGCGCTCAGCTGCAGCACCGCATAGACGGCAACGGATACGGCATTGGTCGAGTGTGTCGACGGGAAACCGTACTCGAGCGCCACGCCTTCCGACATGGTGATGCGCTGCAGCGGCGGCGACAGAGGACGGGGG
This sequence comes from Ophiostoma piceae, assembly GCA_032248835.1. Lineage (NCBI taxonomy): Eukaryota > Fungi > Ascomycota > Sordariomycetes > Ophiostomatales > Ophiostomataceae > Ophiostoma > Ophiostoma piceae. The sequence goes on from CP135128.1 coordinate 3,496,129, forward strand.
AGCGAGCACATGTCCTTGAGGAAACCGCTAAAGAACACGCCCGATGCGAGAATGTGCACGAGGCCCTTGCCAAACTGCTGGTAGTCGAACCAGAACAGCATCGGCAGGCCGATCATGAAAAACGTGTGTGTGCCTAGGTTGGCCGTAATGGCAAAGTAGCTGTCGAGCGCCGGCGTGCGCACGCTGCTCTGAAAGTAGGCGAGGTACGGCGTCTCCCACCGCACCAGGGGCAGCAGCTGCTGGCGCAGCCGGTACCGCCATTTTGGCAGTGCGCGTTTGTCTGCGTAGTCAGTATGAGTTTATGGTATTGTTGGTCATGTGCACTGTCGACTCACAGTGATCTAGACTCTTGAGGCCGGCATCTACCGTGTCGTGTGCATGGTCGTGTGTGTGCGTGTGCTCCTCCTTCTTGTCCCCGACCTGGATGGCCGGGATGCTGGCCGTCGCGCCACTCATTCAGGCGGCGGCAGTGGTGTGCAGAATATATCAGCTGGTAGACGTGGGGGGCGCAACGAGGATGTGTCGTGGCAATGATGCTTGTATTGTCGAGGCAAGTCGTGACGCGAGTCGCTGTCGGCGGTGAAGCAGCGCAGATGCAAAAGGCAAAAGACAGAAGACAGAAGGTGGTGGGGTGGCAGTCGCTATCAACGAGGCACTCAATACTGCAGCCGCTTGAAACGGAGTGTAAAAAGGAAAGGAGTGCAGCCGAGGTGGGATTTAGGATTCGAATATCTGGTCTTGGGTCTCGACAGGGATTGGGCGCAGAACGGTCCAAGCGGTCGAAAGGTGGCAGAGGGTAGACGATAGATACTGAAGTAGAGAGACCGGCAAGAGTGCGCGAGTCTGGAGAAGCGGCCCGTGGGGTCGGTGAGTGGGTGAAGGCCGTGGGGTAGGCAGGTGTCGGTCGTCGGACGTCAGAGGCTTGACAGGCCGGAGAATGCAAGGCTGGCTGCCGTATGAGGCAGGTGCTGTACTTGTGTTGTGCGGGCGCTTGTATGGTGAAGTGACAGGCCGTGGCGTGATATCGCTAGGGTTCCTGAGAGGGGAAGGCGCGGTAAAGCAATCTAGCCGCACTGAAGCGCTCTTGCTGTAAACAGAAATCGAGAGGACAGCGCAGCAGTACAGCAAAAGGCGAAAAGGGGAAGCCCGTGGGGCGGCTGCAAGATGCGATATGGTCCTGGGCGATGTTGCGACTAGTGCGATGCGAACAGGGGTGCGCGAGGAAAGAGGCCGGGACCGTACGGTGGCTCCTTCCGAATAATGCAGAGTTGGAGGTCCAGTTGTCAAAGAGGGCAGGAAGGAGCAAGACAGATCAAAACGAGACCGAATATCGAAATCAAGTGACGGCAAGAGCGATGGAGCTGAAGATCTCCAGAATGATAGTGCTACACACACCTGTCAACTTCTAGAATTGCATGTGGCTGACCCTAGTCTCACAATATGCTGGTTTTGCTAGTGGAGGGCGCCTGCCATAAGAAGACAATTGTGCACTCTGATTGGCTAGGCCCACCATGTCAGTATGAAACCCCTCTAAAAGCTGCTGAATACGAAAAAAGGGGCAGCTGTTACGGGGTTTACAGTGATTGGCACTGACGTTATTATCTAGCTTTTGTGCACTTGGTCGTTTACAGGGTAGGCTGGCCGCCCGCTACTGTGCCGTCGGCCCCAGTGTAAAAGTACGGGGACAAGGCTGACCAGCGCCGCATCATCCAGTGTTTTCCAATGGTTTTACTGACAGACGGACATAAGTGGACCTCGAAGCATACATAACCAATCATATTCACTAATTGAGCTGCTGATAGCTTTTCCTGGCAGTCCCGACGTCAGACGCAGCTGAGGCTTATGATATCGCGACGCTTGACGGTTTGCATTTTACGACAATTTACATTTTCTTCGAGTACAAACAAGGCATTCAGTAAACAACATGAAGCGGATCCTCCGGATACAGCCGGCTGTTCAGCTGCTCGCTGGCTGTCCTCAGCCCCGACTCTCGGCACCGCTGGCATCACACATCGCATCACGGACAGCATCCCGGCAATGCTGCCCAGTCATCCCGCACGCCCGGTTATTTTCTGGTAGCAGACGGCTGGCAGAGGAGCCTAAAAAGGACACAGAGGAGGCACAGGAGACTGCATCTACAGAGGCCGCCTCGGCAGAGGCCACACCGACAGAGGCCGCCCCGAAAGAGGTCACCCCGTCAGACGCCGCCCCGGCAGAGGCCACCCCGGCAGAGGCCGACTCAGCAGACGTCACCCCGTCAGAGGCCGACTCAACATACACCAACCCGATAGACAGCATATTAGACGACTCAATCGCAAAGGACAGCTCTGCCAAAGCCAGTGCTACAGAGGCTACGACAGAAGGCGCCGCCGCAGCTGCGCAAGAAGGCGATGCTGCATTTACGATAACGAAGATACCCACCGGCGAGCGCACGGCGTACAGCGAGAAGCGCTCCGAAATGTTCACAAAGACACGCCCGCCATCCAAGATCGTGTCTGTGCAGCCCAACATCGCAGAATGCGAAAAGTTCACCTTCCCGCTCCTGCGCCGGCCACGGCGCATCGGCAACAAGGAGGCTATCATCAGCGGTGGTGCCAGCGGCATTGGCTTTGCCATTGCCCAGCGCCTCGCCGCTGAGGGCGTCCAGTGCACCCTCGTCGGCCGCACCGAGGAGCGCCTGCGCAAGGCGGCCGAGACGCTGCCGCCGCTGCCGCCGCTGACTGCCTCCGCAAACCTGAGCCAGACCGACACGATCACCAAGCAGCACAAGTACTTTGTCGCCGACATCTGCGATCCGCAGGCGTGGCGCGACCTGTTCCAGCAGTCGCCCAACACCAACTACTTGATCAATGCGGCCGGTATCACGTACCGCTCGCTGCTGGCCATCTTCCCAGCCGACGAGATCCAGCGCATCTACGATGTCAACCTGTACGGCACCACGATTGGCTGCCGCGCGGCACTGCGGTCGTGGGCGCGCAGCCACAAGGCGCACGGCCTGCCGTCGGAGAAGCCGGACCGGTGCATCGTCAACGTGTCGAGCGCGCTGGCGACGCAGGGCGGCTACGGTGCCGCAGCCTACGCGGCGTCCAAGGCAGGTGTCGTTGCCTTGACACGGTCGCTATCTCTTGAGGCGGCCAGTCGCAGCATCCGGTGCAATGTCGTACTGCCCGGCTACATCCAAACCCGCATGACAGAGAGTGAGTTATTTTGATTTTACTGTCGCGAGACTGATCGAATTCTTTTGATTTTGATTATGATTTGTTGCTATGTTTGTGCAAGCCTGTCCATTATTTTGCACTCCGCCTCCATGCCTGATATTTACCTAGCGCCGGTGTCCCCTACTTGCTGCAAGAGAAGAACAAGAAAGAGCAAAACGACAAAAACAAGAAAAACAAAATGAATGCGCAACCCCGAAATCAGCAATATGGATACAAACGCAGAGGACGCAAAAAAAAGACAAGAACAAGCAAACAGTTGACTAACAATACATGGCGTGGGACCTGGTCCCGTTGCCGTTCTTCCACCCCATCTAGGCTTGCTTTCACAAGAGACGCTCCGCAAGATTGCCGTCAAGCGGCTGGGCAGACCCGATGAGGTCGCCGACGCCGTGGCCTTTTTGATCAAGAACAAGTACGCCAACAACTGCGAGCTGAACCTCGACGGCGGTCTCTTCATCTAAATTAGACACCTATGCACCAATATGTAGAGATATGAAGATAATTCAACTCCCAACTTTGAAAGACCTGGTATATGGCGAGCTCAATCGAGGGCAATAACACCATTGGCGTCGTCCTTTACTGGTTCTGGTACAGGAGCTGGCGCTGCTGCTGGCGTCGCATCGGCCACCTTGGCCTTCTTCGCCGCTGGCTGCTCGTCATCGTCGCTGTGCGCGCGCTTGGTTCCGGCCGACTGGATTTCGGGAATGATAAGATCGTCGTCATCATCCACAGTGATTGCTGCGCCGTTGCTGGCCTTGGTGGCTGCGGGTGCTGGTGCGGGTGCCGGGGTGGGCTTCTTGGGAATGTTGGCGGTGCCGTCGGGGTTGGTGTTGCAGTACGATGCGATGGCATACGACTTGCCGCTCAACGCCTCAAGCTCTGGCCCTTGTCTGTTGTTGGTTAGATACCTTGTATAATAGAATGTGCGAAATAAGAATTTAAAGAACTCACGCTGCTTCGACCCAAATGTGAATGTCGACGTTCTCCGCGTCATCAGACTCGTCGATAAACTTCATCCAGGCACTGGTCTTGATGCCCAGATCGGACAGCTTCTTGTCCAGCGAGTCTGTCTCTTCGACATCGTACAAGAGGTTTCCATCGCTGCTGAGGGCAATCTCGCTATCCTCGTTGAAGCCGAGGTGCTTGATGGCCAGGTCCTCGACCAAGTCACGGATAGTGAGCTTGGAGAAGTCGGCAGTCGCTGTGGCGTAAAACGGATTGCATACAGGGCAGTCGGGGTTGGGTGGCCGCGACTTGTCCGACGACAGCATGCGGTCAATGGCCGACGGCATCAAAAACACCTCGGGTGTCGCCTGCACACCGTCGCTGAAGATCTTGAACGCCTCGAGCACACACAGGCTGGCCACAATGGCGTTGGTGGTGGCGATGGCCGGGATGATGTTGCCGGCCATCTGCTTGATATCGAAGCGCGATTTGCGGTCAATGTTGAAGATGGCGGCACGGATGTTGGCGGCACTCGTCACAAAGTCCAGCGTGTCAATGTCGTCCTTGTCAAACTCGATGACGACGCCCGGCGACGCCGTTGACCGCTCCACGAGCCGGTTGATGCTGTCGCGTAGCATAGCAAAGTTCTCCTCGAGTGACCACACCTTTTGGCCACCGCGGGCAAGCACATCGGCGGAGTACTCGGGCTTGAGCTCTTTGCCGTCCGCAGTAACGCGCTGCCACACGTCACTGTATTTGATCGCCTCCGGCTTCTCGCGGGTCTTCCACATATCCTCCATCGACCGCAGGCGTTCAATGTCCGAGTCAAAGACCTTGTCGAACAGCATCTGCATAAAGTTGTCCTTTTGCAGCGACTGCCGGATGTCCTTCAGTGCCTGTGCCTCCTTGCGCAGCTCGGCAATCTCGGTGGCGTTCTGTGCATCGTCCGAGTGGTCAAAGGCCGACTCATCCTCACTCTCGCCAAAAATCTCGTTGAGCAGGTAGCTCTTGGCCCACACGATACAGTGAATCGGCTGGCTAGGTGTGCTGCGGATCGTGCAGACAGGGAACGACTTGGGCACCTCTTTAGGCGTGCAATCGTAGCACGCAGTGACGCCGCGCTTGATGACCTGGACCTGGCCGTTGAAGCCCGTCGTGCCGCTCTCAATCAGAATGCGGTCCGATGCAACGCACATGCGGTTCACATGCCGCCGCGCATCGAGGTTGTCGAGGGCGTTGAAGACGAGGTCGAACTGGCGGTAGAAGGAGACGGGGAAGGTCTTGATGTCGGAGTGATAGGCGACCAGCTTGACGTTTGGATTGAAGCGCTGTGCAGCCTCGCGAGCAACGAGTGCCTTGGACTTTTTGATGTGCTCGTGGCGAAACAGGAACTGGCGGTTGAGGTTGCTGAGGTCGATGGTGTCGAGGTCGACGAGATGGATCTCGCCAAAGCCGGAGAGAACGAGCGCTTTGAGCAGCTCACAGCCGATACCGCCAGCACCGACGACAAGAACACGCGACTCCTTGACCTTGCGGTTCAGATCCCGGCCCAGAGTCTTTTCGACATGGTGGTCACGGTCCGGGTATGGGCGCTGGAACGGCTTGGCGTCCACTGGCTTGCTGCCGTTGATTGGAAGCGTCACGGAAACCGGTGCAGCCTCCATTGTGTATGTCAATCCGTAAGCGGTGCAGGTGTGCAAAATAGAAGGTGTCGGTATTTATGTCGGGGTGAAGTCGAGGTCGTGGTCGAGGTTGTCGTCGTGATCGAGCTAGATGACGTCGATGAGGCAAACAGAATCGTAGGGAGCTCAAAAGCGTGGTGTCGGAGTATAAAAACTCAAATAGCAGAAAGGACGAGAAAGAGGCTGCAGACACCAAATGCAGAGGGCGGAAGAGCAGATATGCGGCGCAGTTGGGGAGAAAGTGAGGCCAAAGTGAAGCAGAAGTCAAGGCAAACGAGGCAAAAGGTGATCGTGAATTCACACACCTGATTCACACTAGGGCGCATTCGCTAACACACGACACGGGTGGAAGGCGACGCGCTTTCCTGCTTGTTGCGCCCACTATGGCAGACTCGCTGTAGTGCGATGCGACTGCTGCAGGCAGCTGCGGGCTAGTGGATATATGGCAGGAAGGAGCGATGGGGCTCTGTAAATCATGAGGAAGGCGCGAGCGACTGGACCTGCGCTCGCTTGTTGTACCTTTGTACACATCTATCGGCCCGACAGCCGGCTTGCCAGCTGTCACGGTGAAAAAAGGAGACTGCCGATTGTCGGTCAGTGAGCGTCGTTTCTTTTCTTCCTCTTGTTTTCCCTTCACGATTTTACAAATAACTGGTCAATTGGCGAGTCCATTGTCAGTTTATTCATCCATGTGAGTTTTAAGGAGAAAAAGAGCTTATATGTAAATATAATTGCAATGGCAAGTCTCACCGAGATCTCACAATGCGAATGCCACGATATCACGATATCGCAATCCTGCACGGCCAAGATGGCATCAGTCAATACAATTGCTCATGAAACGCACACGACCAATTTCAAACTCTAACATACAACCAGCAATATGTCCGACGATGAGGCCGACCCCGAGCTGCTGGAGCTGCTGCGGCAGCATTTCCTTGGCAAGGTGACCGTCGATGAGGATGCCGAGACTGGCGTGCTGGAGAGTGCGGAACACATCTACGAGAACTCGATTGATGTGGCGCTGGACATGCGTTCGTGCAAGAACGCGGCCGAGGCCATCTACAACCAGATGCAGGCCAAGGGCTACTCGACGTCGACATGGGCCGAGCACGAGCTGCACCCAAAGACGCGCGACGAAAGCACCGTCGAGTTTATTTTTGTCATGGACTTGCTCAACTTTTCGTTTTGGTCAGAGCTCTCCGAGGCCGACCGGTTCGGCATCGAGTACCGCGGCAAGAAGTGGACGGGCTACTGGAGCCTCGTGGCCGCGCTGCAGCGGGCGATCGAGGAGGGCGTGCCTATTACGTCGTCGGACTTTTGGCAGAGCGAGGACGAGTGCAACATGGACACCATGCGCCAGGTATTCCGCTCGGCGTCGGACGAGGAGATGCCGCTGCTGGCCGAGCGGCTCGACTGTCTGCGCGAGGCAGGCCAGGTGCTGTACGAAAAGTACAACTGCAGTTTTGTGAACGTGCTGAAGGCCGCTGGCGGGTCGGCCACCAAGCTCGTCAACATCCTGGCACGCGACTTTGCGTGCTTCCGCGACGAGTTCACATCCCCCTACGGGCGGCGAAAGCCAGTGCGGTTCCTGAAGAGGGCGCAGATCCTGGTAGCCGAGCTGTGGGCGTGCTTTGAGGGCACGGGCTATGGCGAGTTCCGCGACATTGACAAGATCACCATGTTTGCCGACTACCGCGTACCGCAGATCCTGCAGTCTCTGGGCTGCCTCTACTACAGTCCACCACTGCTGGGAGCTATCGAGGGCAAGACCGACTTTCCAAGCGGCGGTCTGCTGGAGATGCAACTGCGCGGGTGTAGCATATGGTGTGTGGAGCTGATCCGGCGCGAGATTCTCTCCAAGCACCCGGAAGCAGCATCGGGCGAGCACAAGGTCAACGCAATCCTGATAGACTTCTTCTTGTATGACACAATGAAGGAGAAAGAGGCAGCCGGCAAAGATGCAGTGCCTCACCACCGGACCCGGAGTATCTGGTACTAAGCAAGGCAGACAACCACCTTTGTCTCTTGTCTTGAACAGCTGATTGCTCGGGTCGCATGTTTGTTTGCTGTTTGTTAACTCGATACCACGATAGAGAATTGCTGATACTTTACGGGCACGCAGTCTCGGTGCCGTCACATTACGTGTCGTGATTATTAGAAGCATTAAAATGCTGCAAGGATGTTGAACGAAATGAGCGGAAACAGGCAGAAGCGCCCAACATGTCTGTTATGGGTAATATGGACCACGTTGGTTCGATGGTACGGCTGGATCACAGTGTATTTAGCAAATGATCCTACGATGTGGCACGTTCCTATTATAACCGATCGGCGCACTAAAATAACCTTAAATTGCCGCAGCACGGCGATAGTTTTAGCGCATTTTCCGGGCGTGGCTCTGTTAACTATTAACACCACTACCCATTTCGCCCAGACTTTCAGTCCCGCCGTTTAAAATGACATTTGTCAACCCGTCATCTCCTCTCTCTTCTCTCTTCATTTCATACTTCTTTTGATCGCAGGAGTCGTCTCATCTGCACTCATATCTACTATCATCTGCCAATCCACGATCACAATGGAGTACATCGACCCCGACCGAGATGATTCTGAGCTTGGCTCCGAAGTAGAGGATATCCCTGAACCGCCCCCTGTGCTCAGCCGCCATGAGAGGATGGTCCAAAAACTTCAGAAGGAATTCTTGGAAAACTCCTTTCCGCATATCCCCAAGATCCTATACGCCAAAGCAGTATACCAACATGACCAACTCACCGAGGAAGACAAAGCAATTCTGCGTGGTCGCGGTGACATGGTGGGAAGAATCATGGCTGACCCAGACTCGCTGACGGATGAAGAGGTGTACGATTTTCTGTTCTGGCCACCGCCAGATGTCGTTCGTGCAAAACTTCTGCGCGTGACTAGCGGTGCCATCAGCACACCGAGGGAGCTGTTTGCCAAGGCACAGGATGCAATCGACCGCAACGAGTTCCAAACCACAATGAGCAATGACGAAATAGAACTGATAAGCAGTTGCTTCATCCTGGATAGGGAACGCTGGCTGAACCCCGAGGAACAGTGCTGCCGGTTCCGTGAACTTGGAAGGAGGCTAGCCACGGCCACGGCTGACAGCGACCACGCATCCCAGCTTTTGATGCGGCGCCGCTTCGGCTGTACTATTGCAATAACAAAAATGGCTGGATTAATGCTACTTCGTCTCAAACAAGGTCCGGCACTCGAACGAACTCTCGCTGAGTTCTCCGGCGCCCAGCTCGTGGTTGATCCAGGGTCCGGGGAGGATCCTCGACCCCTTCTGGCGGCCACGGTGGACTTGGTTAGGCAAATAACTTTCGAGCTTGTGACCCCGGAAGATGCCGCCACGCAGTTTATTCAGCTTGCGGATGCTTTGGAGGCCACCATCCCGAAACGGCGCGTTGTGATTCCGCCCCCGTCGGCCCATCCGACGCCGCCCTCTATGAATGATCAGTTTGGCATGGCAGCCTGGCCGCCCGACGGTGCACCCTACCCTCCATATACGCTGTTTATGAATGACAATCCGCGACTCTCGGGCTATGAGGCCTCGCCGGCGTGGTTCTACCTGACTGATATGCAGAAGAATGTGTATCGTGCAAAGTCGGAGAGACTCCGCCAAGAGGCCTGGTATAGGTACAATAAACCCCCTCCCACCAAACCCTCAACTGTCGCCTCTTCCGAATCCCCTGTATCTCCACCGTGGCCCCCCTATGAAGACTCGGTCGGCGTTGACTCATGGCCGCCCCTTGTCAAGATGATGTCTCCCATTGTTCTATTCAAGACGGAGAGACATGCCCAGGGCCGCCCCAGAGAAGAATACACGTTGGAGGCGTATCGGCAGTTGACCGACGAGGAGCGTCAAGACTACCGCACCAGATCGGATGAGTTGCGTCTTAAAGCCTGGGCAGACCACGAACGGTTCAAAGCTCAGGGTAAAGATGACATGGGCTATCCATACACGGGGAAGCTCTATCAAAAGTACGTGGAAGTTGAAGGCCTTGACCCGTCGTACAGAAGACCAAATGTCCTCGGTCTGGAACCAGAGCGGCCCGAAATTGTTGGTTGTGTGGCATTGTTCCAAGAAGAGGTCGGGCCAAGCATTGGTGTGGGTACCAGCTATCATACTGGTAATGGCTTAATAAACCGAGAACACGCAAGAATAGTGTACGAAAAGTATGACGAGCTGTCTCAGTCAGAAAAAGAGGCATATATGGCGAGAGCAGACGAGATCAATGCCCAAAATAGAGCCGAGCACGACCAGATTATGCAAGGTATCCCTTTTGAGAAGACCCCGCGTGGCAGAACCCTGGCAATGGCTCGCCCTCGGATCTTAGAACCTACAGCTAGACAGTAACTTCATGTAGAAATAAAGAAGGCTAGATCGTTGGACAGAAACAAATCTACGGAATTAACCCAGACCAGTCTGCTCACATATCTACCATACCATTATGCTTCAGCGCCATTTGTGGTACCACTAAACGGAGCTTGCTTTCCCATAACTTTTATATCTTATTCGATATCTACAAATCAAAAACTGCCGTGCCAGGGTTCATCCTTGGTAGATATAAACAAGTGCTTCAGCGCCATGCAGGCAGTGAGCGGGTCTTACTAAAAAACCATCAAGGCTTCCACGCTCGAGAATTTTCTAAAATCTAAAAGATCATCAGGCTTTTTCTGTAGGAATATACACGCAAAGGCAACAACGCGGTAAAAGTGCGCGCCCGTGGTTGCCTCGACAAAGATATTTCTTTTGTCTGGCTTGGAAATGTCATATCCCATTATCTGGATCTTCCGAGTAATCAATACTAGCATCCTAGTATCATGATTCGGGACATCGCCATACGCGTCCAGACGGCGTCCCATTGGCGCCTATACCCTTGGTTGGGCCGAGAATCAGCTCGGCTATATCTGTCTGTAGAGGGGCAGCAGGTGCTGTAATCAACGAAAAGCCGGACGGTTAGATTATTCTCGTCGCAGGACTACCAGGCACACCCAAGTCTTCGATGGCTCTGTTCCAGTCACCTGTGTACTTCCATTCGATGCCAATGTTTAGGAGCCAGGCATACTCAGCGCTCCCTGCAGGGACACTTTGCAGTCTTGAAATGGATGATTTGCAGACTTAAATGAAAGATGAGACTGTCGCTTTCTTGCCGTCGAGAAGATTATCTTTTCACTGCGGTCCAGTCACATACATGCCTAGACTCTGCAAGACTTTGTGGGGAGCTGAAACATGGTCTTGGTGAGCCTCCTCAGCGTTGTAGGGCTTGTTCAAGAAGACGACGGGCTTGCAGCATAAGGAGTAGCTGTCGCTTGTCTACTGTCGGAGGTAAGCTGTTTTCCACTGCTGCCCAGTCACACATGCCTGGGTTCTGCCAGACGTTTTGGAGAGCTGAGACATAGCGTTGGTGAACCTCGTCGTCGTTATTGGCCTCAGTCAAGAAAACAGGCTCGCAGCATATGGAATGGCCGCCACCCTTGCAGTTCTCGTAGATCTCGGGCTTCTCCATTGCGAGTCTAATGGTGCCGGCAGGGCAGTGAGCTTGGCAAAAGTTGCCGTTCGTTCGGTCTGCATACACGATGCGACAGTTGCGCCACTGCGCATCATCCGAATCAACCTTGCAGCACAGCGGACGATACTGGTCAAGGATGCCATATGCCTTGTTGCGGCAGTGCGTGGCACCGCTGCCCCAGTACGTCTCCAGCTTGTAGTTGGGACGGTCACTGTCCTGGATTATGCAGGCTTCGCTGCGCGGCAAATCATCAGCTGAAACGACCCCTTCTGCATCGCAGCTGTCTGACGCGGTACCAAGCCACTTGCACATATCATAGCCGCGCATCGAGTCCAGCACGGCGCCCGAGTCATCCTCGGTCTGGCAACACGCTACCTGCGCCTTTCCGTTGTTACAGCCGGCTTGTGTCGATCCAATCTCACGCTGTTGGTCCGACGGCGCTACTATGCTCTCACTTCCGGCCGGACAGGCGCCGTGTTTGCCGCACTTTCCGTTGTTAAAGTCGTACCAGCCGCACTTTGGAATAGCCTTGCCATTGGGGCAGCAGAATTTCCGGAATGTACCACCTTGACAGTTATAGCTATCCTGCATCACCTCGTTCTTGTGACTGTCTGTGTCGAGTCGGGGCACGGCCATGGCATCGATGGGGCAGCTCTCGCCGCAGTTGGTCCAGAAGCACTGCTTCCTCACAATTTTGGGGGTCGGCACGTTGATTTGACCGGTTTCGTGTTCCACCTTGACGACTTTCAACGACTTGTACTTAGTGGCTGACTGCAGCTGGAGAGAGTACTGCTCGTCAAAAATGCCAGGAACGCGCTTCTGCGGTTTCGCCTTCTTGCCAAAGACAGCAGCCATTTCGCCTGTATTGTGTGCATAGTCCTGGCTCACGGCCCAGACTGATACGCCGCCGAGGCAGAGCTCGCGGGCTGCGTCCGTCTTGAGCTTAAAGGTGTCTTTATCGTCGTATGTGATCCAGGTGCGGCCGATGGCAGCCACCTTTACCATGGCGTCTGTATCTAAAATTGGTTTAACACCAGCTCGGCGGATTTTATCTGTCAGCTCGGCATTGGTGAGTGTTCCACCGATACTGTCTCGACTGCACGGCCCGGCCTCGCCGACCGAGTCAAACATACACTGTGCCTTGGTACAGCCGTCGTCTGCAGCCACAAAAGTGCGTGAGTAAAAGGCCAGGCCGAGCGTGATCTTGGAAGGACTAATGTCATTGCGCCAGAAGAGATCGAGGTACTCGGTGATCTCTGTCATGTTGGTGTGCGAATTGAGAAAAGGGCCGAGCCACTTGTTTCCCTTGTCCCACAGACCGTGTAGATCGTAGGACATGGCGTTGAAAAAGTCAGCCCATTTGGCCAGCTCGACAATGTCAAAGTTCTGCAGGTACCAGAAAGAGACCGGTACAGTAAGAGAGAGGCCGTTGCGGCCACCACTGCTGGCGTTCAGGACGGCCTTGAGATTCCTCACGAACTTGGGGTAGTTGGCAAAGTCGGCCTTATTACCGCCGCGGTCAGCATCCACGGGATACTCCCAGTCGATATCGACGCCGTCAAAATTATATGTGTTCATGAAGCTGGTCAGTGACGCAAAGAATATCCTTTGCTTGGACTCGTCTGCAACGAGCTCGGAAAAGGTGCGAAAGTTAGGACCGGGTTCATTGAATTTCCAGCCACCAATAGATATGAACACCTTGAGGGCTGAGTCGCTTTTCTTGAGGTCTGTGAGCTTCGTGTAGAGGGGGATGTCTTCGTCCTGTGCAGGCACGATGCGGTATGTGTTTGGGTCAATTCCAGCAAAGGCAAAGTTAAGATGCGTGTAGACACCCAGAGGCACGTTCTCGGGCTTGTATGCCTGACAGATGCGGCGTGCTGCCCAGCCTTCGTAGTAGCCGACAACACGCCCCATGGCGGTATCGCTCTCAATGGCACACGAGGGACGACGCACGGTTTTGCTGCCACAAAACTCAGATGTCGAACCGCAGTAGCCAAACTTGGAGCAGCAGACATTGAGGGGACACTTCTGCAGTTCAACATAGTCGGCACCGTATGTTCCGGGATCGCACTGGGCTTTGGCATCGCAGCCGGCGACACAGTTCTCGGGGGCACAAAAGTCTTTACCAAGACCACAGAAGCCAAATTTGGAACAGCAAGTACCGTCAGCACACGGATTGGAGGCATCACAGCCCAGCTTGTAGTCACAGGTACTAAGGCAGCCATCACCACAGTGAGCCTCGTCAGTACCGCAGAACCCGAACCTGGAGCAGCAGCCCGTGGCACACTTTTTGGTGGCGCTGCATTCGTGTGCGGCCACCGGCAAGAGAGTCGATAGCAGGCACAGCAAATGGATTAGAAGAGGGGAGAGGTGCATCGTTCATGAGAATGGGAAGGGGATGGAGAAGTGAGTGTGTTCCAGGAGCAGCAACAAGATCCTATATGTCGCGTAAGGAAGTAGTGAATTTGAAGACGATGCACCTTGTGTTTGTGCTTGAGTCATAGGGCAGAGGCTCATTATGAGCCTTTCTCTGAATGGGCCGCATCACAGGTGATGTTAGGAAACGGTTGGAGACCACAAAAACTGACCTGTACTTCGTAGGTCGTAGATAATAGGCAAGGGAATTATTCAAATCTACGGATACCCGGCCCTTATCCGGTCTTGGCAGTGGAGAAAATGAAGAAAGCTTTTGAGGTTCTGGCCCAGAATGAGGTCTCTTCACGATGTGCAGGGTTGGGGACAACGACATGACAGTGCCACTCGCATACTACGCAGATCCGCTGCCAAGCCCGACGAGATCCTTCGCCGCCCCCAGATGTACTCATTTAAGGTTACGGTCGGACAGCGGCTCTAAATTAAGTCTAACTTTTCGTAAAGTTACAACACACCGCAACAACAACATTACTTCTTGGCATCACAAGAGTCGGGCGATACTTTGTACTTCGTATGTGAACATGGGAAAGTCCTCCAAACGCGACCATTACCGCCCCTGTCCATAATATTAGTGTAGCTACCAGACTGACCCGTCAAGATGTATCATTTTTTTCAGTCTAGTCTGATGCGTAGTTACTGCTTTGTATCTGCTGTGAGGCATCTGGACATTTTGCCTTTTTCTATGGCCACCAGATCTCGATAGAGTTGCTCAATTTGAAGCTCTCCGAACGGCTTGCTTATACTCACAGCTCATCATCATGGCGTCCGCTTTGAAGCATCTTTTCCTTCTTATATTCTGTTTCTTCCTCGCCACTCAGTCTGCGCTTGCAAATGGCCACAGAGCTTCCCATGAGGAAGCTCACAAGCTGTTTTATGACCATGCCGACGATCACCATCGGAGCAATGCGTCTACTTTGTCTGAAAATACCACGGCGGGGTCCCCTGAGGAAATAATTGCCCGCTTTCATCAAGCCATGGCCGTTGCAAACCAGGTCATTCTTAATGCACCCAAACAGAGCACGCCCGAGTTTCAGAATGCCACCACGAGTCGCCGGAAGGGCCTCAAGGCACCGCCTCTAGAGTATACCGCAGAAGCTCTCCGTCAGCTCAACTCCAGCGGCCATGTCTCGCATCGGTCGAGCTCAAACGCTACTACCTTTGATCGCCTGTCCTATACAGTGCCAGGCGAGGTGGTTGAAGCAGCACGCATCCTTGCCGAGGCAAATCCGCTGCCTCCGACAGACTACCAAGAGCTTCTCGCTGACATGACTGCGCGTATGTCTGCACGCAAGTCACTCTACAACGACACCAACGTGATGCCGCAGAAAATTAAGCGTCCATCGGGTTTGGTCGAGTACGTTCCGGAGAAAGACTTAGCCGTGACCATCCAGAACGGAACTCTAGTAGCTGGCCCGGAGCCGGCTACAACATTCTGGATGGAGGCCATGACACAGCGCGGCACAGCACCTTACGCACCCGCAGGCTACAAGGTGTGGCGCAACGTCAAGGACTACGGCGCCTATGGTGACGGCGTCCACGACGATACTGCAGCCATCAACAAAGCCATCTCAGACGGTGGTCGGCGTGGTGCAGGCTGCCCGGCTAGCACCCAGTATCCAGCAACTGTCTACTTCCCGGCAGGCACTTACCTCGTTAGCAGCCCTATTATCCAATTCTACAACACCGAGATTCTCGGCGATCCGCTGAACCGGCCCATCATTCTTGCGGCGCAGAGCTTTGCGGGCTTGGGAGTCATCACATCTGACGTCTACGTGGGTGACGATATCACCTGGTACTTGAACCAGGATAACTTCTTGCGCAGCGTGCGTAATTTAATCATAGACATCCGCCCGGCGCCTCAGGATGCATATGTGTGTGCCATCCACTGGCAAGTTGCCAAGGGCACGTCGCTTGAGAACATTGCCTTTATCTCCACTAAGCCATCCGAATACTCGGGCACGACACACCAGGGAATCTACATGGAGAACGGCAGTGGAGGCTTCATGAGTGATCTGGTGTTTGTGGGCGGTAACTTTGGCGCCTACTTTGGCAACCAGCAGTTCACATCCAGCGGTCTGCTCTTTAATAGCTGCCGCACCGGCCTACAAATCCACTGGGACTGGGGCTGGACAATGCATGACATGGAGTTTTACAACTGCGAGAAGGGCATCATTATTGTTGGCGGTGCCGGTGGGCCGTTTAGCACAGGCCAGGGCGTCGGCTCGCTGTCACTTGTCGACGTGCACATGTGGGGTGTGCCCGTGGCTGTAGAGACGTCGCTCTTTGCGGACAACTCGACAGCGCTGTACATAAGCAATGGTGGTTTTGAGAACTGTGCCACGATCGTGCACGACAGCGAGGCCAACAAAGTCCTTTATGCTGGAAACAGTGCCGGTATCACCAATGTTTTGTCGTGGGGTTTCGGAAAGGTGGCAGGCCCTACCGGTGAGACGGGTTTTGTTAATGGTGCCGACATGGCGTCTCCCATTTACCCAGACGCCCTTCTTATCAAAGACGACATCCACCCGCGGGCCAAGCTCTTTCACCGCACCCGCCCCAGCTATGCCGACCCCGGCAACAGCCAGATTTTTGATGTCAAGGCACTTGGTGCACATGGCGATGGCACTACCGACGACACAGCGGTTCTGCAGCACATTCTTGATGTTGCCGCAAACGTGTCTGGTATCGTCTACTTCCCGCACGGCGTTTATATAGTCAAGGACACGCTTGATGTCCCCGTGGGCTCGCGCATCATTGGCCAGGCCTGGCCGCAGATCATGGCCACAGGAGCCAACTTTGAAGACATGGAAAACCCGCGTGCAGCCGTGCGCGCCGGGGCCGTCGGTTCTGTGGGTGTCATGGAGATTCAGTGCATGATGTTCACGGTGCGTGGTGCCACTGCTGGTGCGGTTCTGCTGGAGTGGAACGTGCACGAGTCCTCTCAGGGCTCTGCCGGCCTGTGGGATTCGCACATGCGTGTCGGCGGTGCCAAGGGCAGCAACCTACAAAACGCCGACTGCCCCAAGACGTCGGAAGGCAAGACGGGCTGTATTGCGGCGTCGATGCTGATGCATATGACGGAGAAGTCGTCGGGCTATCTTGAGAATGTGTGGATGTGGATTGCAGACCATGACATGGAGGACGCCAACCAGATCCAGATCAGCGTTTATGCAGCGCGTGGCATTCTCATCGAGTCGCAGGGTCCAACATGGCTGTGGGGCACTGCAGCCGAGCACGCAGTGCTGTACCAGTACCAGCTGTCCGGGGCCAAGAACATTGTCATGGGCTCGATCCAGACCGAGGCACCCTACTACCAGCCAACGCCGGCAGCCCCCGCTCCCTTTGGGAAGGGGCTTGTGTTCAAGGACGACCCGACGTTTTCCAAGCCGGTCGCCGACGCTGACGCAGACGGTATGGCCTGGGCACTGCGCGTGGTTGATTCGTCTGATGTGTACATCATCAGTGGCGGCCTGTACACGCGGTTCAACGACTATTCGCCGGACTGTGTCAACAGCGGCGCCAACGACTGCCAGCTTCGCTCAGTGTACCTCGAGCAGAGCTACGGCATCTGGATCTACAACCTCATCACGGTCGATGCCATTGAGATGATTGCACCGCTTAATGGCAAACCCATTATTGCGGCCAAGAACCGCAACGGCTATGCATCGTCCATTGTGGCCTGGCTGGGTGGTGCGAACCAAACCACGGGCCAGCGCAACATCACTGGCTACACGCTATACACACGCGACGACCTGAACAGCTACTCATTCTCGGAGCAGTGCAAGACGGCCCTGACAGCGACGCTGGCGTGCGTCAACGAGACCATGCAGTGGACGTCGCCGGCCTACCACGGCTCTTTTGGTAATGCGACGCTGCAGAACGAAGTGTGCGATGCAGGATGTGGAGCGTCACTCGCGTCTTGGTACCAGGGTGTGTCTACCAGCTGTGCCGACTACCAATGGAGCTCTGGAGCGCCGCTGCAAATGACGGGCGGGTATGTGTGGTACGGGTACAATGAAAGCTGCCTGACCGAGACAACGTCCAAAAAGTACTGCAACGACGTGATTGACGGCTTCTCCGAGAGTGACACGCTCGCCTCAATGCCGAACAATGAGCTGTGCTCCGAGTGCTTTACAGCCCGGATTCGCATGATGCAACAGAGCACATACTCCGTCTACAATACGGTGCCCTGGTACCAGATGGCGCTCGAGGCGGTACAGACACGCTGCTCGCTGACGTTGCCGTCGGATGTCCCGGAGCCTCTCATCGCTACCCCGGGCCCTGGCTCTTTCTGTATCTCGGACAAGTACTACACGACAGCTGATGGTGATACGTGTGACTCTATTGCCCTCGGTAACAACGTGTCGTCGGCCAATGTGTATTATGCCGCCGCTGCGGCGGGTGCCACTCGCGGCTGCAGCAATCTTCCGTCTGGCCTCAAGATCTGCCTGCCTCTTACCTGCGTCACGTATGCCCTGAAACCTACCGATGACTGTCTGACGGCGTCGTTCCTCGCTGGCGTCAGCGATATTACGCAGTACAACACCTGGATCGGCGATGGCTGCGACAACCTCCACGAAGCTAAGACAAATCTCGGTCCTGTGCTCTGTGCGTCACCGCTCGGCGGCACCTATGTGCCCGGTCAGTCAACCAACACGTCCACCTTCCCAGGCAGCGGTCCTCCCAGCTACAGCTCCACACGCGTCGGCCCGCCGGCCAACGCGACGGCAGACGCCCGCACAACGAAAGATTGTGGCAAGTGGCACGTGGCACGAGCGGGCGATACGTGCGCCAAAATCACTATGGAAAACACGCTCAGCCTCGCCTTACTGGCAGGCATGAATCCGTCCATCAAGGCATCCTTGGGCACTGCCGACGGCTGCACCGCGTCTATCAAGGCTGGCCAAGCCTACTGCGTGTCTCTTGTCTTTGACCCCAACCAGTGGGTTGCTGGTGGAAAGCGTAGATACACATCGCTCTTACCGTATGGCTGCTGGGGCCATCTCGAAAACATAATGTATGTGCTCCGTGGCTCGTCTATCAACTCGACGATGGTAAGCAGAGCGCTGACGCTGGAGGACTGTGCGGCCGACTGCTACAGCGAAACCTACTCCCTTGTTGGCATTAGCCAAGACGGGGATGTGACCACCTGTATGTGCGGCTTCAAGGTAGGAACCAACTCGGTGCGCGTATCGACGTCTGTCTGCGGTGCTGAGCAGGAAGGCAATGTCTCGCTGTACAGTCTGATTGGCAGAGATCCGTACTATGGATACGTAGATGTTGGATGTTTTGCCAAAGAAGCACTCATCACCGGTACCGGCACCACCACGGTAATGACTAACAATAGCCCTAACGCGTGCATGGCCGTGTGCTTTCCCGACTACACCTACTTTGCCGTCTATAACGGGTCGTCGTGTATCTGTGGCACGGGCCTTTACGGGCCAGCAGCACGGATCGATACAGGTGCCGATTGCAGCATGCCGTGTTCGGGACGGACTCTAGCGACCTGTGGTGGTGCATCAGCCATCCATGTGTACTCCTCGCGTGAGTAAGTGTCGCTGGCTGCTGCAGTCTCCCGGTACATCTTCGACACCTACTGCGTGAGCGTCCATCCCAGAGCGTCCGTCTCAGGTGGTACATTCCGCTCTCCGAAAGCAAAAATGTCTGATTATATTTCGGGTTTTCTGGGTGATGCATCGAAGTTGTGTACAAATCCTAGTCAATAGTAGATATAGCAGAGGGTGTGATGTATGATATATATGATCAATAAATGGAATGATAAAATAAAAGATGAAATAAACCCATGCAGCCCGATAAAAATACACAACGCCGAAGACAAAGTCGTACCTCATCACTCTTGTCAGTTATGCAACCACTGATGCATTCAGAATGGCATCAAAAGATGAACGCTCGACATTTTCGACGCCATTCGCCTCCTCGTGCAGCATCACAGCCAGCACCTCTATCGGCGGTGCCAGGCCAAGCCGCTGGGCCCGCATCCATCTCTTCTTGCGGTCGATTCCGACGCAGGGCTGTTTGTTAGTTATGCCGTTCAGTTGACTATCAAACAGATACTTACACCAAACTGTGAGCTGACGTCAAAGTGGCGCAGGACCTTCTCGCCGAGCCCCATGCCCTCCTGATGTACTGGCCGCGACCGGCTCTGGGCCTCGATAGAGCGCCAGTATTGCCGGATCTGAGCGTCGGAGATGACGTCGGCCTCGATTTCGAATGGTGACCGGATGACAGGGGCCGGGGCCGGGGCTGTGATTTCCTCAACCTCTTCAGCCTTCTCCTCCTCCTTTGCGGCCTCGATCTTGACCTGCTCAATCTCCTTCTCAATCGCCTTTTCAATCTTCTCCGCCTTGTCGCTCTTGACCTCGGAATCGACCTTCTTCAGCAGAACGGCTTCCTTGGCCGACTGCTTGGGCACAGAGGCCTTGGTCACCCGGTGGTTGAAGCTGAGGGTTGCCTGGCGGCCGCCCGAAACCTTTCTCGGAGGCATGATGATGTGTGATGATGTGTAGTGTGAAGTGGTTCTAGGTGTGTATCTGCAACTAGTAGACGTGCGTACTCTGTAGATGATATAAGATGCAATTATCAGGGGTAGGAAGAAGTGGAAAAGAGAGAGCAAGTGAACAGTCGCACCTCGAATCCGCCAATTGGCCGTGACATAATGTGCTAATAGGCGGGGATCGGTTGGAGTCGTGGCGGTCGTAGCGATCGAGCGCTGGGTGCTGGCGGGGCAACGCCAAATCGACGGGAAAGCACGTGACCTCGATTCCCTGCAAACTGGAATGTCAACGATGGAAGCTGGCAATGAATTGCATCATGATCGAAGTTGGAACAAAAAAAAAATCTGAATTGCACAAATAGAGGTTAGTTCTAAGCTTATATGTTGAAGTCTAATGATTCGATATTGACAGGATATTTGCATATGAACACTTTATTTGTGATTTTTTTAAAAAATCATAAAGAAATCCCTAACACTAAAAATAAATCCGAATCAATTCATTCTACGCAATTTAAAGTATAAATAAATTAACAAAAAACAGCACATCAGCACATCAGCACATCTACTCTCCAATACAAACTCAATAGAGTACAAGATATCTAAAGTTGTTGAGTGAACATCTTAACCGTTGCGACTGATGACGATTATCAACGATTTCCAATTCTGAAGCTGAATCTGGAAGCCTGGAGAAGGGGGGAGATCGATACATACTAGTACATTGTGTACATAGACTACGGCTATTAGCTACACCAAGAACCTGTACATACATGTACTATCAGAGCTCAGCAAGTACTATATGTACCCACTTTACAACTGTACCCGCTAGAGCCTAGGCGGGGCAAACCAGCTCTAAAGTGGAAAGCACAGCCCAGCGTCACCAGCTCCTTCCACGTATGTCGGCACATGTAAGGTTTCTGAAACGGCTGTTGTAGCATCTTCTATCTTGATATTCTTCAAAAACACAGCCGTTCTGAACTCGACGATTGACGATAGAGGTATACATCAGAACATCCAATTGGCATTTGCTGCTTCTTACTGGTCCAGAGAAGCTTTGCCTAAACAACTTGGCGCTGACCTCCTCTAGCTCTTATTACCTCCTTTTACCTCGCAGCTCAAGCAACATCGACGACGAGGAACTGAATTTCGACTTCCACGACCTCCACGACTTCTACCAACCCTAGTGGCACTCGTGCCCATATACAAAAACCAACACACAACGCAACATGGATCTGCGGAACAACCTCTTCGGCAAGGGCCCCCGTGGCGGTCTGCCAGGCCGTCCTACGAGCGGCGGACAAGCCGGCCCTGGTGGCGGTGGCGGCGGCTACGACCAATCCCAGCGCGGCTACGGCGGTGCGCCCCAGCAATCTAGCTACCAAGGCGGCGGCCAGCAGCAACAGTACGGCGGTGGCGGTGGAGGCTACGGTGCACCCCCTCCGAGCGGCGGCGGCGGTGGCCGTGGTGTTCGTTTACGGCTGGCCAAGGTTGAAGACAAGACACTGCAGCAGGTGTACATCTTCTCCAACGTCTGCGCCGTGTCTCCCCGCGACTTCCCGCCCTCGCGCGACGGCAACGATATCTACCTTCGCCTGACCGGCAATCAGATCGACGGCGATTACGTCGTCACGGCACGGCCGACGCCCGGCTTCCCCGACGGCTGCATTGCTTTGTCCGACCCCCAGCGCACATGGCTGCGCGTGGGAATGATGGACGAGCTTGCCGGTGAGGTGTGGAGCCCCTTCAACAGCCAGGGCGGCCAGAGCTACCTGGGCAACATGGACATTGAAGTTGGCTTTGCGTCGGCTAAGAAGGTCAACGACCAGACCTACGACCAGGACGCACTGGCCGAAATCATGACCAAGACATTTGCGAACCAGATCTTTGCGCCTGGTCAGCGTCTGCTGCTCGACGTGCGCAACACCCCCCTGTCGCTCGTCGTAAAGACCGTGCAGCTGGCCGACCTGGGCATGGAGAAGACGGGCGAGTCTGAGACCCGCACGGACCCGACAGCCCGCGGTATCATGGTGCCGCAGACCAGCATCACTTTCTTCAAGAACGCCGGCTCGCCGATGAAGCTGTCCGGATCGACCAAGCGTGCAGCCGGCAACTCCATCATTGCGCCCGACTTCAAGTTTGAGAGTATGGGTATTGGCGGTCTGGACAATGAGTTTGCCGTCATTTTCCGGAGAGCCTTCGCGTCGCGCATTTTCCCACCTGGCCTGATTCAGAAGATGGGTATCCAGCACGTCAAGGGTGTCCTGCTGTACGGCCCGCCCGGTACTGGTAAAACACTGATTGCGCGCGAGATCGGCAAGATGCTGAACGCGCGCGAGCCCAAGATCATCAACGGTCCCGAAGTGCTGAACAAGTACGTGGGCCAGAGTGAGGAGAACATCCGCAAGCTGTTTGCCGATGCCGAGAAGGAGTACAAGGAGAAGGGTGACGACTCGCAGCTGCACGTCATCATCTTCGATGAGCTGGACGCTGTCTGCAAGCAGAGAGGCTCTGGCTCTGGCGGTGGCACAGGCGTCGGCGACAGTGTGGTGAACCAGCTGCTGAGTAAGCTGGATGGTGTGAACCAGCTCAACAACATTCTGCTGGTCGGTATGACCAACAGAAAGGACATGATTGATGATGCCCTTTTGCGTCCGGTATGTGACCTCTTTTGCCTTGACTAACAATGAATACTAACAATATAGGGTCGTCTTGAAGTCCAGGTTGAGATCTCGCTGCCCGACGAGACGGGCCGTGTGCAGATTCTCAACATCCACACAACGAAGCTGCGGAACAACGACATTCTGGACCGCGACGTGGACATCAAGAAGATTGCCGCGCGCACCAAGAACTTTAGCGGTGCCGAGCTTTCGGGCCTGGTGAAGAGTGCAACATCGTTTGCCTTTAACCGGCACACCAAGGTCGACAATGCCAAGATTGGCGGCGACGTAAGCCAGATGAAGGTCAACATGGGTGATTTCGAGAGCGCGCTGAGCGAAGTCAAGGCCGCGTTTGGTGTGTCGGACAAGGAGCTCGAGCAGGCCCTAACCTACGGCATTCTCAACTACTCTCCCAACATCCAGACGATTGTCAACGAGGGCACGGCATATGCCGACAGTGTGCGCACGCTGGAGCGTCTGCGCAGCATGTCCATTCTGCTGCACGGCCCCGCGGGCAGCGGCACGACGGCGCTGGCGACGCACATTGCGCTCAAGAGCGGCTTTCCCTTTGTGCGCGCCATCACGCCCGAGAACGTCGTGGGCTACCAGACGGACGCCGGCAAGAAGGACTACCTGCACAAGGTGTTTACGGACGCCTACAAGTCACCGCTCAGTGTGCTTATCATTGACAGCATTGAGCGCCTGATTGAGTGGTTCCACGTCGGCCCGCGCATGTCGACGGTCATGGCGCAGGCCATCCTGACACTGATCAAGGTCAAGCCGCCCAACGGTCACCGCCTGCTGATCATCGGCACGACGTCGTCGCGCTCTGTGCTGGACCAGCTGGACATCACACGCGCCTTCGACCGCAAGATTGCGGTGCCGGCGATTGCGGACATCCGCGAGCTGGGCACGGCGCTGCAGCAGTTTGGCGCGTTCAAGGACCCGGCAGACATTACGGCGGCAATCAACACGGTGCGGCAGTACACTGGTGGCAGCGAACACGTGGGCGTGGGCATCAAGACGGTTCTGACAGCAGCGGACACGGCGATGTCGGAGTCTGCCATTTCGGCGGGCGATCCCGTGGCGTGGTTTGCCGAGCAGGTCGGCAGCGAGATTGCGGCCAACAATGTGGCATAAACGTGTACGGATGGATTGATTTACAATATTAGATGATTATTGTTTAGGATATTGAATTTGAATACTGGTTTAGTAGACTTTGTCATGTTGTCGTGAAGCAAATCCACTATTTTTGTTGCCTGATATGCTTCACGTCTATTTTCCCGCGATCTTTACTTTGTAAAATAACGTCCACGAATCCAACAACCTGGTTACATACTTGCATTACTGACTCGTATTCCCCTCAAAGTACATCGTAACTCATCACACATTTGTAACACATCGACCCGTCGATGCTCTAGTGATGGCCCCCTGCAATCCTCATGCCCTGCCCGGGGAACATCCCGTGTCTACTCTGTACTTTGAGTATTACACAATTCCGTTCTTATTCCGGCCTGTCAGGTGATACCAGATACAGCTATTACCTGGATTTGACTAACCTGGTTTACCTCGAGCCGTGTGGAATCCATCAGCTGCCAATGTGACGTTGGGATGTAGCCGAGGAAGACTCTGCAGAGTTTCGGAGAACTACTGGATTAGGCGAGACTTGAGAAGAAAAAAAGAGCTCTTGACTAATTATTGAGAACCAAGTACTGAAAGCCTTGGTCGCTGGCATCTCAATATACTCAGTAAAGTCTGACCTGTAGTCACAATAAGCAACAGTCTAAAATAGACGAGAAATACTCCGGACTGATAGTAGAAAAACAGGGATATTTCCATTTGTGCTGCTTACACCGTCAGCGCACGAGCGTCTCGGGCCGCGGATGGTCAACCATGTATCTCACTTTTGTGTTTGCTTGATTGATTCCATGCTTGCCGCCAACCCAAAGAGCGTTATTCAAGCTTCAAAGTGAGAAAATAATTCCAAAGCAAATTCGACGCTTGACGGACCTGGCCGCGAGTCCTGTTGTAATGAATATGGAGAGTCTGCCAAGAGTCAGGCCAAAAGAAAAGAAAACTCTATTGTCTATCCTAATGCTATGCTAAACCAACAACTATGTACATTGAGCCGCAAAGTAGTGACTTCAAATAATCTAATTTTTACCTTGCTCAAATGCCGCTACAACCTTAGAGTGCTTCCACCTCTTGAGCTGCATGCCGTCTTTTGTTACAGCAGTATTGGCATTGCCGCTGCCATTGCTGTTGCTGTTGGCCAGAATATCCCGCTGGCTCTCCGAGTCGCTGCTGGGCCACGCTGCGTCTGCCGCGTAATTTGGACTGCGGTCTTGCAGCTCGAGATTGTGGCCACTCCCGATGGGTAGCCTGCCGCCTGCACCAAAAGTAACAATGGCTGACTGGTTTTGGGAGTGAGACCGGTTTGAGCGGTCATGGTCACGGTCAGAACTGCGGCCAAGGATGCCACAGGGCATGTACTTGATCACCGGCCGCAGCGCCACCAGCGAGGCCGTCAGGATGGAAATGCCAAACTCGAGCACCGAGTAGACAAACGACTCGAGCTCGAGCGCCAGGATGGCTGACAGATCATGCGCATGTACGATTAGCACCAAACTGCGCAGACGCACAATACTGATCACGACTGTGACCGCCCCGAGGCCGAGCAGAAACAGAATGGCAACCTTGGTGCGGAAGCCAATCTGGACGCCAACGAGCATGAACACGGGCAGCACGGCGTAGAATAGGGACGAAGCAATGTCCAGAGCGGACACGGCAAAGCCGAGGCCGGCGAGCTGTGTAAATGACAGGCATTTGCCGTCACCGCCAGCCCAGACGATACGCAGTGGGATGCACTGCAGGGCGTCCACCAAAATACAGCCGAGGGCGTAGACAGAAACAATGACCATGCTGGCAATCAGCATAAGGCGGATGCGCGGCATCGTCTCTTTGGTGAGCCACGCTGAGGCAGACAATGGGAAACGACGCCACGTAGGTTATCTTGGCAATGGTAAAGTACATGGAGGCGTCTTCTGCGTTGTAGTTGGGGAACGCGGCAATCTCAGCCGGGTCTGTCAGACCGAAACCGTTTTCGAGGGCGCGGAAGCAAAAGGCGCACATGATGATGAAGCTGACGAGGCCGACGGTGATCATGTAGCCGTCGTAGCCGAGGCGGTTGAGCTTGATGCGGACTGCGAAGCGGGCGACGACGACTGCGAGGTCGATGGCGATAAATGCGCCCATGGACGACCGCAGGGAATCGAGCTGCACCATGGTAAAAGCTTGGGGGCTCGGTGATCTTGGTGGTTTTGATGCGAATAGCAGCCAGCTACCATGAGCCAGAACTGCTGTGGTCTATATAAGAACCAGCTCGATCTACATTAACAATACAGCCAAATAAGATCTATGAAAGGGGTCACCTGGCGAAATTACGGCCGAGTGGCTGCTGCCCAAGCTCGGCCTCGAAAACGCATCAGTTGTCAAGACGGGCGAGATCTCGGGTACGGCCACCATTGTCGAGCTGTCTGTGACTCCCGCGGCCGAGGATAACAGCGCTGCGTCGACGAAACCCCTCAACTTCTGCAATAAGGGCGGCTTCAATCCGGCCATGCTCACCATGTTCCCCTTTCTCCTAAGCATCTACAGCCGCGAGGTCGATTTCTACACCAATGTCGCCCCCAAGGTTCTCAAAATCAACCTGCCCAAGACCCTGTGGGCACACAAGGATGACACCAATGCCGTCGTCGTCATGGAAGACGTGTCCGCGTCGTCGGGCTATGTGTTTGCCAGTCCTGTCGACTCGTGGCCCGTCGACCGCGTCAAGCTCGTCGTCGTACAGTTTGCCGCCCTGCACGCCGCCAACTGGGGCGCGCAGCCGCACGATGTGCGCTGGCTCGACAGCCACTACGAGCAGTCCGTGCTCGGGTTGTGCGGCATGTGGGAGCACATTGTGCTTGCCGACGACCGGCCGCCGGTGCCAGCGTACATGCAGGACGAGGCGCGCATGACGGTGGCGATCAAGGCGTGGTTCGCGACGCGTAACCCGCGGTTCTCTACGATTCTGCACGGCGACGCACACCTAGGCAATGCGGCGTGGTCCGACTCGTTGAAGAGCACGATGATGGTGGACTGGCAGATCATCCACCTCGGGTCGTGCTTCACGGACATTGTGTACTTTGTGACGACGGCACTGACAGTCGAGGACCGGCGCGAGCACGAGATGGACATCTTTGATTTCTACCTCGAGAAGCTGCACGCGTATGGAGGCCCTGCGCTGGCGCGCGACGATCCCGAGGTGATGGAGGAGTACTGCAAGTCGCTAATGGCGTGCTACTCGTGGGTGCTGTGTCCGTACACGATGCAGAAGAAGGAGAACGTGTGGGCTGTCGTGTCACGGCTTGTGCCGGCCATGGAGGACCACGATCCGGTGTCTCTGCTGGAGAAGTAGATCATATTAGTTGGAACTAGATCATACATCTTTGTCTTCTCTTCACCTCTGATGCTGTGCAGTCTCGATCAAAGATTAGTCATCTGCACTCTCTTGTGCCCTCTCTCTCTCTCTTCCATCATATCCGCTTTGCCTCACCGACAGATGCTTGCCATCGCCACGTGCTCTCCTCTACAGTCAATTCGTGGGCCTGATAAAGTCTCAAGCCTTTCACGTGTGATACCATCTATCTTGTAATCCGTCCAGCCATTGCCTGCCGCTTTGCCTTTTCTCTATGAAATATTTCT
Organism: Ophiostoma piceae; assembly: GCA_032248835.1. Taxonomy (NCBI): domain Eukaryota; kingdom Fungi; phylum Ascomycota; class Sordariomycetes; order Ophiostomatales; family Ophiostomataceae; genus Ophiostoma; species Ophiostoma piceae. The sequence goes on from CP135128.1 coordinate 3,523,855, forward strand.
CTTCGTACATATCCGGCAGTGATGTTACTGTCCTGGGGCTTTCATGGTGGTATTCTGCGGCGTCGATGTTTCTGTTTTGTTTGCAGGCCCTCGATGGCGGTATATTATCACAGCGGTAGCATTGTAATAGTGGTATATCTACTTGGCGAGACTGGCGATGTTTTCAGTTACTGACGGTGAAGAGGTAGCACTCGCGACAGAAGTGCGTGCATTTGTTGGGTCTTTGTATGTTTACAAAGTATGATGGTATTGTGTATGATTTATCAGAGTTGTTTTGTTTTGTATTTGTTTTTAATTTTGCTACCGATTTAATTTCACTTTATTTAAATTATACGAGGAAGTAGAAAACTACGCATCAATGTTCGTATAAAAGAAATAAATCCAAGGAATTTTACCAGTACATCTTTCATTTTGATTGCGATCCGATTCATAACACTGCTCAAATCTCGATGATTCAATATTCAATCCAAGAAAGAGACATCTACAAAGTACATCACCAACCTCGCTTCCCAGCCAATGTCAATTGCAGCCTGCTCCCAACACTATGGAGCTATATTATGCGTGATATAGACCGGTTCAGCAGTCTGTTGTGTGTTGTATGCTGTTGTCTCATCAACTCTCCGAAATAAAAGGAAGAGTTGAAGGATATAAGGGATGGATTCCGGTGACGAGCTGTCATATCCGTATCTACTACCCTGCGAAAGCCCCGAACCGCGGTCGCATCTGTTCCTTTTGATTTCTTTGGTTTCTTCGGTTTGAGTGAATTGGATGAATAGACTGAAGTCGTTTGGGGTGAATAGACAGAGTAATGACAAAGAGTGACAAACTACCCATGAACCAAGCTTGCATGATCCATCGAGTTCATGCGTGCTAGCTTGCATATGCTTAAATATGCGACGGGTTCTATGCTTCTATGCACCGGCCACTTTCGTCTGATCATGGTGCCCCTTTTAGTGAGATTGACGAGATCCAGGCATGCGGCATGAGGCATGCAGGCATGCAGGATATGTGAGGATTGCAGAGGACAAAGACAGACGAACAAGGCTGTCCTTGGATTGGACTCGGACTCGGACAGCAATGGCTATGACGGGTCACATATTATTTGAGAGTACTCTGTAGAGTATTCATCATGTCAATTAATCAAGAGACATATCACCCCGTCATTGAGAGGCCTGAGCGTGCGTGATCCCGGCAAGATAAGAGCATAGAGCATCGTCCATCACCAGCATGGACTCTATGAAGTACTAACTGTCCAGGATGACTGACTACATCATGCTTGTACTTTTGAGCTTGTTGCGTCTGTTGGTGCCTATGATTTCGTGACGCGAATTCGTGACTGAACGCACAACATCATGGCTTGTTTTACTCGGGCTATGCCTGACAGGTAATACATAGTACAGATCACAGAGTACACGGTCACCCTCGGCTAGCACCCTCGCACACACACTCACAAGCACAACAGCAGCCGTCAACGGAATGGATATTGTTTTGTTTTTGACAAAGAAGATAGATGAAAGATGAAAAATACCCGCCGCGGCAAGAGGACCACACAAAAGTACTCTCTATTCTCATCTAATAAATGTGATGAGCACTGCTGCGGGCTCTGCATCTCGTCACACGCATCCCACTTTCGACGACACTCTCTCTATCAACTATCGATTGAAACGACCATCACTGCAACCTGTCTCTCTCTCTTCGCAGCCAAATCCATAATAGCACTGCACAGATCAGCAACTCGACGGAGCATTGCTACCTCGCAGGCCATTTCGTAGCGATCTTGGAGGTGATTGACCGTTGTGAGACTGCTAGCCTGTTCGACGTGCTCCGTGCGGCTTGTGATAGTGGAATTAAGCTCTCCTTATCCCCCAGTCCTGAGTATGCCTCTATCAATACCGGCTCTCGCCTGGCCCTGGCCCTGTCGTTTTCTGGTCGCTTTGGCTCGCCTACCCCCTCCTCATTTATCACTGAAACAGCGGCGCCTTTCTTTTTGATTTTCTTTCCTTTTCTTTGTTTCTTAGGATTTCTTTCGATTCTCTTCTCGATCTCATCTTCATGCCAGCAAGCCCGAGTCTCATCATGGAAGCATCACCAACCAGCTGGGCTCATACTCAACAAACAACAAACACGACACCAAACAATCCACCATAATCAAACACCTCCCATTCACCAAAACCCCTTCTCCATCTCATCTGTCCAGCCCGCAATGCTCCGTAGGCAGCTTCCGTCTGATCACCTCCAAGTGCAACGCAAACACTCAGGCCCACAGCTCAAGGCCCAGACGATGCTACTTATTTGTATCTTGTATTTGCATTACAGCCTGTCCATAGTGGATGCAGGCTCGGTCCCGGTTGGTTCCAGTGGCTCTGTCTTTACTTGCAGGGGTCTTCCAGCGTCTCGTAATAATCTAGGGACCCTACTGCATGCCGCTGCACCTGACCAGAGTTAAATAACTCTATCTCTGTTACCCCTGGCCTGGCCGTCTTGGTACTCACTGTACGAAGTATCTACTTCGTAGATATTCTGTAGAGTACACCTGGAGTCAGGCAAAAAGTCCAAGACCCAGCTCGCGCCTCGCCGCCAGCCCGCAGTCGTAACCGTAGCCCGCCACTAGCTGCCATGATGTATGATCTATGCCATCCCAAGTATGGCTCAGGTCGTAAACAGACCCCTGTAACGGTCGCCTTGCCCAAGTACCATGTATTTCTCTTCTTTTTCCTCCTTCTTTTCTCTTAATCCTTTCCCCTGGGCTCCCGCCTCGACAGCCAGGCCAATCACTTACAGAGGACATCCATGCTCCCCCCTTTTGCCTTTGCTTTGCCTTTCTTTCCTTTGCCTCTACCACTGCCGCTGCACTTCCACCACTTCGCGCCCAGCTGATCCCGCCGCTCCCCTTTTTCCTCTTCTCCTCCTCGTGCAGCCCGCCCTGCGTCTTTGCGCCCGGCAGTGGCCCTGTCATTGGACAATCGCAGCTCCTTCAACTCCTTTCTGTGAGTTTCTTCTGCACTCTTTTTTCGTTTCTTTTTCTTCTTTTTCGTGGACTTTTTGTCGTCTCTCGTCCCATCCTTTTATTTTCCGAAGTCAGCGTCATAATCCGTAATATCTTACTCTGTACATCGTACTTCGTAGACACAAGTCGTGTATTGAAAGATTACATAACACAGCGTGTGCAGGTGCAGCCGTCCCCATATATTCTCTCGGCTCCTTCCTTCGGCCAGAGCGTTCCAGTTCCCACTGCAAGAGCAGAGCCCATCGCGCCTGCCACATGGAGAGAAACTGCACCTCCGCGCACACACATATCTGACATACTGAGTGCCGTCCACTTGCCCACTGGCCCCACCCGCTGCCCCTTCCCACTTTCCAGCAGTCACGCTCGAACGCTCTTTCCATTTTCAATATTACTTCAGCCGTGACTTGTACCTTGTATCTTTGTTTTGTCTTCTGGAGACCTGTTGTGTCGTTGCTTCTTTGGTATCACTTGTACCTTGTACTCTGTGGTCTGTGCCTTCCTGTATTGGATTGTGTACTCCTGATTCTTTGGTTCTCGATTATCTCATCCTGTCTCGTCAACGCGCACTCGCTTCTTTCCTCTTACGGCACATCTCATCTTTTCGATTTTCTACTGCACGCCGGTCGCTCCTTCCTCGACAAGCTCAGCACTACACTTTTTGCTCTTTCCCTCTTTCCTCCCTGCGCTCACCAGGCTCCGCACCCCTCGGCCTCCCTCCCTGCGCCCACTCACTTCTCCTTTTGATCACAACTGCCGACGACATCTCTCAGATTCAGATTCAGACTCAGACTCGGACTCAAACTCAGACATTGACGACATTATTTTGCACTTTTCAGTTTTTACGATTCTCACGACGACACACTACTACGAATACCTACTGTACGACTACAACAACATAGACTCGGCTATAACAACAGCACGCATCCTGCAAACGCCCTCGATGCCGAATTGAACACCCCTCGTGCCAAAGCGCCTCTCCTCCTCATCGCTCCCCTCTCGTGCTGGCTGCTTCTCGTCCAGGAGCAGCAACCCAACAGCACAAGCAGCGGCGAGCGCGACAGCTGTCTCTGGCTGTTTAGCTCTTAGCTGTCTTGTCGACCGCGACCATGGACGCCGCCATTGAGCTCCCTCTGCAGCCGTCCGCGGGCGTCAGAATACCCGTGGACCAGACGACATCACCAATATCTCCACTACCACAACTGCCGCAGCTGCCACTGCCAATATCCCGGATTGCGCCGCCACGAACATCGCTCTCTCCAAAACGTATACACCAAGTCCCCCTGGCACCAGGAACTCGGGCAAGAAAAGGATCAGCATCACTCGTCAAGTCGGCAACAGCACCAGCAATAACATCAACAACAACAGCAGCAGCAGCAGCAGCAGCAGACACTACACCCGCGGACTCAACACCAGCCCCGGCAACAAATAGCGCTGGCTCTCTGCGCGAGCTCAAGCTGCGCCGCGGCATCCCACCCCGTGGCGACACGGAACGGCAGACAGGCGTGCGCAGTGTCATTGGCCGTCCCAAGATTCGCATCGCGCCACAGCCGGCACCGAAACCCCTTTTGCCGTTGACCGAACGCAAGAGTCAGGAAGAGAACAAGCTGGACCGCCTCGCCAAAAAGGACAAGGATGTCTCCGACAGCGACAAGTGGGATATTGCGCCCGACGGCTCGTCTGGCAGCCGTGAAGGCCGGCAGTTTACTGTTGCCAATGTCGGTAACAATGGTCGCATATATTTAAGGTAAGCTTTGGAATGCAGTACCCGGGTGTATGACCTCACAGGCTACTGGGTTGTTTACAGAGACCAGATATGGCCATGCGCGAATGTCTCATGCGCCGGCTGTCTCTGATATGTCTGACTCTATTCTTAAAACCCTGGGCGCTGAAAATCCGAGTCATGAACCAATAACTAACACCCTAGACCTACTGTCCGCCCTGCACATCTGCGCTTCCCCCAGCCGAATTTTGTGTTTCCCATTACGCCACCTGCAACTGCAGGCCTCGACCTCTTGACACAGGACAAGGAGAGACGAGGAGACACACAGCGCCGTCCATCACAGCCGCAAGTGCCTGCAACACTTTTTCCTCAGCAGGATCCGAAGAGCCAGAGCCAGGTTCAGATCGACCAGAAGATCAGGCAACAAATCCCACCGCCACCTCCGCCACCAGAAATAAAAGAGTCACACGCGATTTTCGGCAGCGACTGGATGACAGATCCGATACCTTCTCCTACAGCAATACCATCAAGGCCACGATTTACTGCCAAGAAGTCATCGCGCAGTGGAAACAGCATCCGGCCAACAACCGCCGGCGCTGTAGGAAGTCGCGCAGGCGACGGCCACCGCCGCGCAGTTTCGGACTCGACAATCCAGGACACTAGCATTGCCCGCGAATCCGAACCAGGCGGATTCAAGATTGTCATCTCGCAACCAAACGAAGACGCCCTGCGCTCAAAAACACTCGAGGACCTCGACCAGCTCCGATTGGGCGACCTGAATGCGCCACACCTCGAGATTTCCATCCCGTCCTGGAAGATTGGCACACCTCGCTTCACAATGCGCGGCACACCCATTCTGCATGGTTCCTCCGTCGCGCCGACTGAAGAGGCACGCTCCAACCGGCCTTCGTACTTCAGCCTCGCCTTTGCCAACGCACGCTCTCTACGCGACACCGACAGTCTCATTTCGCCTCGTCAAGGGCTCTTTGAGCAGCAAAAAAGACCCGAGATCGGAATCCCGACACCCTTGGCCACGCCCGGCTTCCACTTCGACGACCCGGAACGCGGCATGCGCCTCACCTACCACTCCAACTATGCTGTCGTCGAGCCGTCCATGTTTGACTCGCTGACGTTCAAGCCTTCCAGCGAGGACCGGTCGATTGTGCGCTTCTCATCAACCAACCGAGCCATTACAGCAGCTACTCCACCCCGCCTCGTCGCCGAGATCACATCGCCCAAGTTTATGGATTACGACCTCGTTTCCGACTTCTTCCTCACGTATCGCGCCTTTCTTGAGCCTCTGGACCTCCTCCGCATGCTAGTTGCACGTCTGCGCTGGGCTGTCGCGCGTGACGACGAGACGGGAATGGTTGTCCGTGTACGCACCTTTGTTGCACTACGCCACTGGATTCTCAACTACTTTATGGACGACTTTGTTATCGACTATCCCTTGCGTATCATGTTCTGCACTCTCCTGAACGGCTTTGTCGACGAGCTCTGCAATAATCCTCAAGGCCGCAAAGTCCAGCTGAAGATTCTCACAGAACTGAAAAAATGCTGGCGCCGCTCGTGTGCCCAGTACTGGGATGGGGAGGACTTTGACGATGCACTCGGACCTGAAGTGCCCATCACACCAGGGGGTATTGCCGGCCACCGCAACCCGGCTCTCGACCCGACTTTCTGGGAGCAGGTCATGTCTGGCGAACTTCATGAGGTGCCCGACGACGACGACGACAACGGCTCCACATTCTTGACACACCTCCAATCGCCCGAGTCTATGGTGGTGCCCGAGGCTGTGCCCGAGCCTGAGACCGAGGCAGTCCGTGGCTTCAACGTCTCCAGCGGCCGCTCAGCGCATATCGACTCGATCGTCATGGGCGAACGCCCCGCCTCGCCCGAAACCCAAGCAACGCAAGCACGCCCAAGTGAAGTCAGTGAAAGACGCCAGGCGTCCCCAGTCAGCATCAGCAGTATGGACTTTGTGTCGTGCTCGTTTCCCACCAAGAACCTGCGCATGCTTCAAGCTAGCATGGGCCAGCCACTCGGTGCGCACCCGGCCGAGCCTTCTCTCACCCACAGCTCCAGCGGCCCAGTCGCCATGACTCCCCGTGCACTGGTCGGCAAGCGTGTCCGGCCCAGCGACAGCCAAAAATCCAACACTGGCCAGTCTCACCAGCATAAGCGCAGCAACAGTCTTACAGACTCCCTTCGAGAACATGCAGCTGCAACTGAGAGAATGCTTCAGAAGAACACTGAGCTGCTCATGTCCTTGCCATATGCTGGCAGCCTAGTACGCGGCAACATCTTCCCTCCCGGCCAGCCATACGTCGAAATACTTCCACCAGGTACCAGTGGCGGTATCAGCCGGCAGACAACCCTGTTCCAGCCATTCCCGGCTACTACGACCACCGCCACTGTTACCGATGCAGACGAATCCCATAAGGAAAAGGCCTCGGCTATGTCTAGCCAGGGTATGCGCAAGCTGCTCGGAAGTGTGCGCCGCGCAATCAGCACTCGAGGCCAGATTATCTCACCGACCTTAGGCAATTTTATCAACATTTCCCCCCCGGGCCCGCGTGATGCTACCACCAATCGCCTTCCGGGGACTGCTATTGTACCTCAAGCCCAGCCGAGAATGAATGGCTTCCGGACCCCCGTCCGCATTGACCTTCTCGGTGCCAAGATTGCAGAGGATTTCAAAATTGCCGTCCGTGAGGATGAGTTCCCCGACGAGTCCGCAGAAAAGCCAGCCGAAGAGAACGTCGCCATGCCTACGCCTACACTGCCTGAGCTGGGCCTGAACCTGCCGCAATACCGCAATCTGGCTGCCCCTTCCAACTACTCGGACAGCATTTTCCTTGGTTGGATTCCTGGCGGTGGCGACAGTCTGGTGCGGTCGCCGATGAGCGATGCAGGAATCACGACCGGAAGCAAGTCGATCGTTATTGTCGATGGTACTCTTCCATCAGATTACCCTGCCATGTCTGGTGCACTGCCTGAACACAACCCGTCCGTGGAGATGTTTGGCGACACATTCCTCTCGGTAGCTGCCGATCCGACACCGCCCACGACGCCGCCTGGCATGTCTACTGGTACTCCTCGACGCTCGTCTTATCTTCTCGGACGACTGCCCATCAAGCCCTCACTCGAGCAGGACCCGCTGCCACCATTCATCCCGGACCTAAGCACTCTCCGTGCCGACTCTGTCATTGAGCCACCCCGTGCGCCCTATGCTGCGCCGTACGCCGACGAACGCGCCATTCCGTCGTCGAGTATTATGGGCGACGATCTTGATAGCATTCTTTCTCCCAAACGGGTATCGGGTGGAGGGATCACAGTGGCCGAGTCTGTTGCGAGCACCTCGCTTACCGAGAAGAACAACGGCGTCAACAGCTTCGGTATGCCCAGCTCGCCACCTGTGCGCATGCCTCGCCCCAGCTGGGCATACGGCCACTCCAGACACCGCTCCAGCCGCTCTCACAGATCCAACCGGTCGTACGGCCTTAGACGGGCTGCATCGTTTTCGAGTGTTGTTGGACCGCGGTCAGATATTCGTAGCTTTGACGCAAGCACATTCGACAGCGGCATGATGGATGAGTCCAAGGAAGACGAGGCACCGCAGCCTCCACGCGTGCTGAGAAGGCGTCCTGGTGGTGATTTGCGTGCGGCGACCAACATTGGCGATCTCGACTACGGCCCGATTCGCCGGTCTCACTCTGTTGGCTCGCTCACGACGTACTCGGAGTCGTTCCGCAGCTCGTTCAAGCCCAGCCGCACACGCGGCTCCGGCGGGTTTGTCGATGTGATCTCTGTCGACTACACGCAAGAAAAGGACAATGTCGAGCAACAGGGACAGGCAGAACACAGCGAAACTGGCGAAACCTTTTCCATTGGCGTCATTACCGACAAGAAGCCCCGCCAAGCATCGCTGTTCAGTTCGCACGCGTCAAAGCCGATCATGCGCCCATCGTTTGAAGCAGAGGCCCAGAAACTCGCTCAAATTCCAGACGATGACGACGACAACGGCGTGGAGTCGGCACTGCTTAAGCTCGAGGGCAAGTACGAACGCAAGTCCAAGGTGCTGTCATTCGCAGAGCCCCCACAGAAGGTGTGCTCACCCACATCCGGAAAGCAAGGAGGCCTGCCTGTTCTCAGCGGCTTTGCACCACCCAACACGTCGCGCGACAACCGCATGACTGCCGAAGAGCGCCTCAAGCACCGACACCGTCAAATTGTCAACAGCGGCCTGGCTTCGCCGAGCCAGCCTCAATCTGTACTCTCGAAACTCGGCCAGTACAGCACCACTGCTGATACTATCGATGATGACGACACCAGTCATTTTGGAACCGAAAATGCGAGAGACAGCTCTGCCGCACCATCGACACGCGGTCCAGCCTTTTCCCCACCACCGACTATCCGGCCAGCGGCTGTTCCACGCATGCTGGAGGACGCGCAGTCTTTCATCACTCAAGGATCCGGCGAGTCGTACTCGTCGATCCCTCTTCTCGACCGGGGCCTCACCGATGACGGGCGCAGTAAGGGTGCGCTGACCGACGAGTGGGGCAACCAGTCGACCATGAGCGAAGCGAACGACAGTGGGCAGCAGACGCCGACCGCACTGACAGTTAACGGAGCCACCCAGCACCTCACAGTAGAGACGAAGATCGGCCTCGACAAGATGCTCCCGGGCGAAGTCATGCCTAGAAGCCCGGGCCAGGCGACAGAGGCATCCTACTTTGAACACGACGACGACAGTGACCATGCCAGCGACCTGTCTTCGGAGATGTCTGCCGAAGACGAAGAGGAGCAGGATCTGTTCAACCAGGCCGCGCGCAATGCTGCCGACCCTAACAATGTCGTGTCCCGACTTCCAGCACACCCCCTTGGTGATCCGCAGCGCGATCCTCCCACACAAACACTGCATGTTCCTGTGCCCGACCTCCACCCCGGCAAGCTTGTGGAGGACCCGGTGATGGGCAGTCACCCACCTTCGCCACCCATGACGCTTGTGCAAGCCCTGCAGATGTCGCCCGACACAGCCAAGATCCCCGAGCTTCACGATTGCCAGCTCTGGGAAGACAAGCCCCTGCCGCCGACACCAGGCGAGCTGGAAGCTGGTGCTGGCAAGACTGGCGCAAAGACCGGTGGCAAGACTAAGAAGCAGCTGCAGCAGGAGGCCGAGATGCTCGACGCAATCGGTATGCAGCCCATGCTCGCGCAGAAGCGCATGACGCAGCCGCGCACAGCTGCCGGCCTCGAGGCGGCGCGCAAGTTCTCTGTGCACCTGCCGTTCATCCTCGCCTTTGAGTCGGAGATCCTGGCGCAGCAGTTTACACTGATTGAAAAGGACGCGCTGCACGAGATCGACTGGAAGGAGCTGATTGAGATGCGGTGGAAGAATGCGGAGAACGGCAATGCGCGGTCGTGGGTTGATTTCCTGCGCAACACGGACGCGCGCGGTGTCGAGGTGGTGATTGCGCGGTTCAACATTATGGTCAAGTGGGCCATCTCCGAGGTGATCCTGACGCAGGACATTGAGGAGCGTGCACGCTGCCTGATCAAGTTTATCCACATTGCGTCGCACTGCCGGCGGTACCGCAACTATGCGACGATGAGCCAGGTCACGATTGCGCTCTCCAGCAACGAGATCAGCCGGCTCAGCCAGACATGGGCCATGGTTCCGCCCAACGACGTCAGCACGCTGCGGGACCTCGAGTCGCTGGTGATGCCGACGCGCAACTTTTACAGCTTGCGTGCCGAGATGGAGGCGGTCGATATCGACAGTGCCGAGTCTGGCTGCATCCCCTTTGTCGGCATCTACACACACGACCTTCTCTTCAATGCGCAGCGGCCATCGGAGATTGCGAGCTCGCCGACCACGGCCCCCCTGGTCAACTTTGAGCGGTGCCGTGTCGCGGCGAGCATTGTCAAGACGCTTCTCCGGCTGGTCGAGGCGAGCGCGCTGTACAACTTCCAGCCGATTGAGGGCATCACGGAGCGGTGTCTGTGGATGAGCGCGCTCAGCGATGAGGACATTCGCAAGTTTTCGGAAGTTCTCGAGTGATTACTGAATATTTCTCATTTACACACCATCTACATTTGTGATCTTATTGATCATATTCTTACATGTTTATACTTTTATATTCCCCTTATTTGCATTCATTCACTTACTTGTTTTTTCGTCTGTTACACTTGGAAGGGCAAGCGGCAGCTATATATCGGTTGATCTTTCAGCATGGGAACCGACGATACACATTGGGCATGGAGTTTCTATTTCTGTTTCTGTTTTCTCTTCTTCTGCTTCACTCCTGTTTCCTATTCTCCCTTTCGCTTCTTTCTCGCTTTTCAGCTTTTGGCTTATACCCATACCCCATGCATTTATGCCTTTGCAATAGCCTCTGGAATTATAATGACAACGACTACCTTGCTTTGTCTATCTATATTACTCTTTAACATTTATTACTGAATCTGTCGTCGAGCTGGGCTGTGATGGGACAGTCGGGAATGATATACGGTTACACATTGAGCAATCAACCCAACTTGTATTGTGTATAAAACATGAAATGAGAAAACATGAGCTAAGACTTGATTAACAAATAAAATGAATGATCGGCTGCTTTACTCGGACCACGGCAGGTTGATGTCTACCGGCTCCAGGTCCTTGGCCAGCGCAAGCAGAGGTGCCGGCCATGCCGCCTCGCCCGCCGTCTTGAGCGCCGCCGTCGTCTCGCTGCTCAGGCCCTCGCGCCGGTCGCTGTAGTAGTCAATGCCCTCCTTGGTGAACAGCGTCGGCGCAAACCACGTCACCGCCCAGCGCTCCGTCTCGCCGTTGGCCAGCGGCCGCTCGCCCCAGCCCAGAATCTCCCAGTGGCTCGTGACAAAGCACAGCCAGCCCTTGCCGCGCCAGTCGAAGCCGATGCCGGGCGCCGACGACGTGTTGTTGCCCTGGACGGACTTGACCTTTTTCTTGGCGCCCGCGGCCTCCTTCTTGTTGGACTCGTACTCGACGTGGTCCTCGTTGCGCGCGCGGCCCTTGTCGTCGTCGGGCAGTGTGCGGTAGCTGATGCGGACGTTTTGGGCGGAGCGCCACATGCTGAGGGTGGAGTGGGTGACGGACCAGGTGCGCTCGAGCCACGCCGCGGGCGGGTTGACGGCATCTGATGAAGCTGATGACGGTGCATCCTGGTACTTTGAGGGGACGCGCAGGGCGATGTCTGCGGGCGCGGCCGAAGCCGGGGCAGCCGGCGCTTCAGAAGACATTTGGATATGAGACTGGTGAGACAGTTGAGTGTGTTGATGAGTTATTGATGGATGAAGCTCGACAGTCAAGATGAAAGCTGTGATATTGGCGGGTTGATTTGATTATATAATCAGAAACATAAACGGAAAGATGTATCGACGTTGAAAGTCTGATATGATTTTCGACTTCAATATCACAAACATGCCACTTGAAGAGTGACGTCGACGGCATATATATACATTTGACCAGCCACGCCAATGGTCAAACACTCTCGGATCCCGGATGTTGCAGATCTAGGCCCCCTTGTAGACAAGCGCAGGGCCGTAGTGGGTTTAGTCCATTTAGCTGGGTCTAGCCCGTTTAGTGCCAATAAGCCAGAAGCTATGGCACTGCACAAGATGTAGCATTCTTACCGCGTCCTCATTAACCTTATTTCCTGCATCGACAATCTAGTTCTCACACTGCTAGAAACTCGAGAGAAGCCATGGGTTATCTCTGGAAATTGTAAGATTATAATTATGATCAATCTCCATCTTTTAGCTAATGATGCTAATGGCTGGCAGCCGCTGTGAAGATTTTAGACTATTAACACTATGAGCCAAGGTCGCACGCATTCATGGCGATTGTAGTATCTACACCGCGAAAGTAGTGCAATACCTTGTTTGGATGACTTAAACTTTGATTACTGCCCTTGATTATTTAATACTGCATAATAATTCGATATGAAGATATTCATTAATAATGCAGCATTTCGCAGAGTGTCTAAATGTGCAGTACGTAGCAACGCGACTCGGCAGCTACACCTCCATCGCGCCTTCCCAGCTAGGTCTGCCTCTGATTCGCTGGCTAGCAATTTAAAGACCCCACCTGCCACTCACAGAATACACAGCTTCAACGTCACCTCGTCTCAGCCTCTAATTTGGACGGCACGCGCATCCACGACGCGCCTCGCACAATACACATCAACGATGGCAGAACCACAGACGGACCACGAAATCGACATCGATGTCGACGACGTCGATTCAGCCGCCATGGCCGCCATGATGGGCTTCTCCAGCTTCGGGTCGCAGGCGCATCCTAACAAGAAACGCCGCTTCAACCCGCTCGCCGACGCCGTCATCGACTCGCCGTACAACAACCGGCCGCCGGCAGCAGGAGGCGCAAGAGCCGGCCATTCCTCAAGGCCACCTACTACGTCGGCCAACTCTGTGCCCGTAGCGCCCCGCGCGCCCATGACGCTGCCACCACCCTCCTCGACACTCCCTCCGCGGCCGCCAGCGCCGTCTACATCACTTCCACAGAATCCAGTCGCAAGCATCTCGAACCTCCCTCTGCTTCATGTGCCCACAAAATCTAATAGCGACGAAATAGATCTCGACGACGATGAGGAGGAGGACGGCCAGAACGGAGACAGCGGCAGCGCACAACCTGGCCCACAGTACATCGACACATCACGACCAATAGGCGAGGTGCGCGACCACGGGTCGAATGACTATAGTGGAGGACCACAACCAGGGACAGAGGATGCCTCGGCACAGCCCGACCCCGAACAACTGGATGGCAGCGTGCTGTCCACGGGCCAGTTCGGCCACCACGCAGAAGGCGGCCGCCTCAAAGACAGACACGGCTTCCGTCCGGACCTTGCCCCGGACGGAGTGGAGAACGCTCTGGTTGGAGTTGATGGAGAAGTTGATACGAACATAAATGCAGGCTTGGAACCCCGACAGCGGGACTGGTGGACTGGCTACTACGACCCACAGAGCAACGAGAACCCGTGGAAGCAGATCGAGGCCAAACTGGAGCTGCCGCCGCGGCCGGGGTGCTGGCTAAAGGCCGGGCACCACAAAGGGCAGCTCGGTCCTGGCGGTGGTGGTGGTAACCACCGGGGCGGCGGTGGCGGCCGGGGCGGCTTCCGAGGCCGTGGTTTCTCGAACAACCGTGGTCGCGGTCCAAGGCGGTACTAAACAATCATCACTTTCGCAACATATACACATAATCAAAACGAAAGCAGCGGAAACACTACCGCTTGCCATGTCTAATTGCATTTCTTTGTGGTTCGCTGTTTATTTTGTGTGTGTTGTGTGGTTTTTTTACTTTTTATTTTTGCATGGCCGGTGTTTATGCATATTTTTCGTTCTATTCCTGTGGTATTCACCATGCCCAATGACGCTCAATCCATCATAGCCCAGCATTAGAACACTGATAACTCGCTTATTCACCTAGCAGAGAACTGCAAAATATTCTAGAAAAGCTATGTAGTCTTTGTTACTCTAGGCGCTTCCGATCTTTTATGATTTTCGATGACTGCCAATAATCGCAGTGTTTTGTCCACGACTTTGCCTGGCCTTCCACCTATTCGAGTGAATAATTATCAGCAATCACGTCTACAGAGCCAGCCAATCTCTGTTAATCTAATCTCGCTTCTTTTCGGGCTATGCCGCCCGTAGCCCAATCGTTTAGATACTGTCGATATTGGTGGCATTTCGGATGAGTCAGCAGCCATGTCAGACGGATTCAGGGGTAAAGAAAACAAACAAGGGTCGACGTCAGAGCCCGACTTCTTTTGAATTTCACAGCCGCCAGCACACATGGTGATACAAAATAACGGCACCGGATTGTGTATTATCGCACCGGCGTCAGCATCATGTACTTTGTTTTCTTTCAAGATATTTATCTCTAGAGAATTTCATCAAGACAGAGGAAACTGTTGAAGAATGAGGGGAGGCATCAGTGCCTACTTGATATAACAGCTATGGTCACTAGTAGCAGTATTACATGCTGACAGACTCTGCATACTGTCATTCGTATAGATGCGGTGCCCAGCCATGTATCTATTCACACTATACTCACATGCAAGCCACACTAGTCACAGCATCATTACATATCCAGCACACATAAACACTCAGTTATTTACATCCAGACACATCACGAGACCTATGAGAGCAGTGCATTTAGGCAATACATTTAAAAGCGTTATAAATTAATGAAATACATAAGAAATTACGGAAAATAAATCAAAAGCAATAAACAAGCAGAACTATCATGAGGTCGTCATAGGGCGGCATAGGGCCATCCCCTGCAAAATTACACCCTGCACAGCGTCACCAGGTCACTGGCCAGGGCATCCCGTCATCCTAGACCCCTAAAACAGGACAAGAGGCCTTCCAAAAGCGCCATAACCGCCCATGCCTTTCACTGTCACTGGCTGCCATAGGCGTCTCGCCTCGCCCGATAGGCAGAAACCCCGTATGTGAAACACAGAAGAACGATTTCGCCCAGAGCCATACCGCAGCCCGCCGCTGCATCCCACCGTTTTGTTTCTATTACCGCCTCATCCTCGAGACGTCTCCCAGCGCGTAACCGTTTTCTCTGCCTCTCTGCCCGACCACCGTTTTGATCTCTGATCTGCTCGGCTGCTACCCGGATCCCCAGATCTCGTCTGCAGCAAACTGAAGCCCACTATCGTTCCACTACCGGCACTCGCCAAAATCCTGGTTTCAGTGCCTGCCCCGTCTGCACATCACCCTGTGGCCAGTAGCTGCAGCTCCTACTCCAGCTCTTCCTTCCCGCCAGATCCAGATCGTAGCCAGCCCAGCCGATCCATTGACAGCCCCAAAAATAAAGCACACTCCCCCTCCCTCACTGCTGGCCTGTCGCCCGCCAAAAGATGCATGCTCGCTAGACCTCCCACGCCTCCCGCCTGCCGTTCCTTGCAGAAGATGCAGAAATGGAGGGGGGCGTGTTAGTGCGACGAACGCTCTTCAGCAGCTACTGCAGCCCTGGCGCTTGCCGAACGGATGCTGCCACCCTCCCACCACCACGAGGAGCCATGTACTGTACTTTCCCAAAAAATAATTCTCCTTGCTTTTCAGATCCGTCTGATCTAGCCCAATCATAAGTCGTAACGTCGTAGAACAGTCTGCCCCGCGCAAAACTGTGAACTAAAGGAAAAAGCAAAACCAACGAGGAAATAAACAAAAATCGTGAAACTGCAAGAAATCAACAACTCCGCCCAAAAATCCAGTGCCGAAAAATCAAACAAAAATAGAAAGTAGCCGCCGCGCCCTATTTGGGTGCAAATTCGCAGCTAGCTTGCAGAAACCCGCCAGATTGGGCAAAGCACGTTGCTCCCTCCGTTTTGCATACCCCCAAATTTTGTGTGCTGTTCTTGTCTCGCTCTTGTGACGTTGACACCGGTCCAGTTTTTTGGCGCTTGTCAGACGTCCCACGTTGCAAAACAGCCCAACTGTCCCGAGAAATAAAACGGGGGCAGCGGCCTGCACGCAACCGCAAGCAGGAACAGAGAAAAGATGGTGGTGGGGTGTACAGAAGACGCAGCCTTGCTTTGCCCCTGGTCGCTTGAAAGACAAATGAAAAACAGGGGAATTTCGAAATCGCGCGCAAAGATAAGGTTTCTGGGGTAAGGATCGAGGAGCCATCAGAAACGCTAAAAGCAGGGGGGGCGGTGCGTCCCGTGCCACAGATGAGGCTCCGTCGCTTTCTCCATTTAGTAGTCCGGGGAAGGGTACCGCTCGCGGGCCTGCTTGTACTCCTTGGGGTACTTCTTTGAGGCCTTTGCGTTCATTGATCTAGATTGGTCGGCGTCAGCCTTACAGTTCCACACTTTATCGCTTTTTTCAACGACACACTCGCAAATGTTGCGATTCTGCATTCCCACGATTCCGCAGAATGCGCAGCGATGAAAAGGTCGGTTTTGCAGAAAACTGAATCTCAATTGCAAAAGGCACCCGCAACCACAAAAACTGATTTGCTTTGACTTACGTGATTTTCTTCTGCGTCCACTCGAGGTTTGCGCGCACGTCGCGTGCATCGCGCATTCCGTCGTTGAAGCGCGAGCGCATCTTGGACATGCGAGCCTGTGCCTTTTGCTGCACCTCCAGCAGCTCGCGCTGCTTGTCATTCAGAGTTCCGGAACTAGATTAATGATAGTTAGTTTTCTGTTGTTGTTTTTTTCGAATCCTATTCTATCTTTCTTAAAAGCAGAAGAGAAAACTCACGTGCGTGCCTGCATTGCCACACTCTTGTCGAGGGGGACGGGGTCAATTCTTTGGTGGAATTGATCATCGATGTACTCGTTAAAGTCCACATTGGCAGCCGAGAGAGAGCTCTCATACTCGCCCTGCATGCTACCTGCGTAGCTTGCACTGGCCGAGTAACCAGAGTGGCCGTAGGAAGCAGTGCCAGATGCAGAGCTCACATGCTCCGACTCTGGTGGGGAAACAGAGTACGCACTGTGGCCGCTCTGGTAGCCGCTGTAGTAGCCGTTGTAGTCATCCTTGCCAGGGACAGGCATGGGCATAGAGCCAGAGTACATGGGGGTGGTGTATGATGAAGACATAGTGATGATTTGTAGGAGGATTGAAGATAGACTAGATGAATGAGAAGAGTTGTCTTGTGAATGTGCAGATGCGTTTGCAAGGGGACGAGTAAGTGTGAGAAAGTTTTGTTTCAAAGTGTTTGTGAAGTGGGAAAATGAGTTGATAAGTTCGGGAGACGAATAGAGTATGCTTGAGACGATGAGGAGGAGAGAGAGAAAAAGAAAAAAAGGAGAAGAGAAAGAGAGAAGGAAACACATCTCTTCGAGGGAGAAAGATGCCATATTTATAGTTTTTGAGAGCGTCCTTGCCGGCATCAAGTCGGCTACTTTCAAGAAGGAAAGGATAAGAGAGGACGAGTCGATTCGTCAAGAAGAAGGAGAAAAGAGAGACCCCGCTCGTCCTAAGAAAAGTATGGCAAAGGAGGCCGAATGACGGAGCCGGAGATGAAGGACTAAGATATGAGTGTCAGTGGCATCAAAAGGGTGGGGGAGATGTCAAGGATGGAAAAGATGTGGCAAGTTATGGGAAACGTTGGCAAGGTATGGGAACGAAGAGCTAACAAGAGCAAAGAGGTGGCAAGGGCAAGGTTTTGGAAACGGAGGCATGGATAGATGGAAGTGTACAGGTACGAAGAAGACTTGGAACGGAGTTGAAGAGGGGAGAGTAGAGAAAAAAGAAAGGAGAAGTGAAAATCAACGGGGTGTTGACAAAGTGCGTTCATGCGTCTTTGTTACTCACAGATATCAAGTATGTTTCTGGCGAGGTGAGCTGTGCCAACGTGCAGTCGACTGCGTAAAGAAGGTGGGCTCTGCCGGAGTGATCCGCACAAGTCAAGTCGAAACAAAGGCAACTGTCTAAACTGCAAAATGTTTGTGGTAGGGCAAATGGGCAATATTCAAGAGCAGGGTATACTGAAATATAAGATATGGGAAAAGCAGGGTATTAGGTCAAGATGGGTTGAGTAGTGCTTCTCTCCTGGAGTGCGTTTACATGTGCCGGTATCAATACTGATATGGGGAAAGAGTGGTGTTTTTTGCTCTTATGGGGTGGTAGAAAACGTTGGAAGTCGACCAGACCAAACTGAGAGGGGTGTGTAAATAAAACACGGCGAGTTGTTGGAGGTCTGAATCAAATGAATATTCTGATGGATGGGTGTGTACATGAAGCGGCGGAAAGAAATGCAAGCGAGGTTGACAAATGGAGGTCCCGATGTATCAGAGCAATGTATGAGAGAAATAAGTCGAACTGGAAAGATCAGTGAATAAAAATGGGCGAGTTGATCGTGTTCTAGAGGGGGTGGGGTGTGGTGAAGCTGGACGTAAGGAGATACCCGGAAAGAAGAGGCCGTCGTCGATAAAAACAAATAGAAACCAGACAATATTGAGCGAGGAGGCGATAGGCGGTATATCAAGGCATATGTTGAGAAGATGGTGTGCCAAGCTAAAATGCAAAACTATAATGCAAGTTCTGTTAGAATTAGACCATACCAGACCAAGCAGGAGTGTGCTTGAAGTGACAGAGTGGTCATGCAGTATGAGTAGTTTATCAAGTCGGTCGAGAACAGTGAGTCTCTAAAATCGAGAGATCAGAGTTTGAAAGGTATATGCAGAGATAGGTACAAGAGAATGTGGGTGTGAGCGTACAAACAAGAAGGTGAAAGCAGTCTCGGATGGACCAAATAGATAAATTCACGAGGAGGCGGAGGAGTTGTATGTTGAGGTAAAATAAGTAGTGGCAATCGAATCCAGGTGATGGTGAGAAAGTAGGAAGCAAGCTAGCAAGGGTGTCTAGGCCTAGATGCTGGACGGGGACGAGCGGAGGCAAATGGAGAGAGCAGACGAAGAATGCAACGAGATTCGGATTGGCTGATGGCAAGGCGATCGAGTGAAGAGAGGGTAGACTGCATAAATGTGTGTCAGGAGGATGGAAAATATGAGCAGGTGGGAGGATGCTGAAGCGGATGGGCAGCCAGTTGAACGTTAAGAATGTGACGATGGTGGCTGCTCTCAAGTGAACTATCACAATATCAAAAGAAGGTGAAGAGCATGCATGCATGAGGAGAATCTGTGGACGAGCATGGCTGGCTGAACCTGTACGGAAACCAGTGTGCTGCAAGTCCAAGGAGATAATGGTGAAGAAAGACATGCAGTCTATGTGGGCTGGTGCGTAGCAGAATGTAGCAGAGTATGCAAAACTAGGGCAGACTGAAAGACTTGACAGCCGTTGAACTGGGCTTGAAAGGACAGTTGAAAGAACAGTTGAAAGAACAGTTGAAAGGCTGTTGGAGACACAAAAGGCTGAGGAAAGAGTGGACTTACGAGTGCCTTCAAACGGTGTGGACAAGCCGGTAAGAAGCCGGTACGAAATCCAATAATGGATTTGATGGGTGTGGCGAAAGAGTTGTGGTGTAGAAAATCAAAGATAAAATATTAAACAATACATCAGTTAGCAAGTAGCTCTTGAAAACAAAGAACAGGCAGAATATGCAAAGAGGGAAGACGAGAAAACGGTGAAGAGGACAAACAAAACGGAGGCAGAACCAGGTTTAGCTGCATGCAAGGTCGGAAGATAACAACAGAATAGGAGACGATGAGAGGCCGAGAGGATGGAGAACGAGACTAGTAGAAAGTAGCAGAGGAAGACGACACGAGCAGGCGGCATGTACAGTACATCGGCTAGGGGGTGAGCATATGCAGGCTGTCCAGGCTCGGGGAGGTTGGGGATGAAGTGAATGTGTCAAAAGTAAGATATAAAAAGATATAAAAAGGATTTAATAGAAGAATACCAGAGCGAGAAATGGATATCAATGGATATCAGCCAGTGCGAGTGGACGTCGAGTGGATGTGGCAGAAGGGAGGGGGCGTGTGGTAGTCGGAGGCCGGCGCGGGATAGCAAGATGAGGAGAAGATGGAAATGGGAATAATGCGAGTGTGATATGAAAGAGGGGGTACACAAGAATATGAGCAGACAAGAAGTGATGGGCAGAGAAGCAGAGGAAGGGAAGTGAAGCGATGAAGAGAGACACCGAGCTAGGACGGGCAGGACATATGGAAGGAAGCCTTTGAAAGTGACAGCTTATGTCTAAAAGGAAAACTGCGAGCTCCAATACGAATAAGAGTGCGGTAAGTGTTGTTGAGGCTGGTACACAGGTCGAAGTTGAGTTGAGGCCGGTGATGCTGGTGGTTTGGTGATGTTGATGCAAAGGATGCAAAAGGAAGACGTGCTGGCGGTGACCAGCATGCCTTGCATGAAGCGCGTTGATAAGCTAGATAGGAAAGAGCTACATACGATCAATTATGCTTCCTTCTTTCTACTTGATAATTTGGTTCCTTCTGGTCGAATATCAATAATGACTTCACCTTGTTACCGACTAGAGAAAGAGCGATGCACAATCGCACGACCAGGCATGGCAAGAGCGAGCGAGGTTCCGGCAGAAAATGGCAGAAAATGGCAGAAAATGGCAGAAAATGGCAGTCAAAGTCAATTAACGGCAGCCACGAGTTGCAACATGATGTAGTAAAGGAAGGGGCGTTAAAGGGAGAAGGTGCCATGGGCTGCAGCGGTGGCTCTTGTCTGCTGTTGAACATGTCCATTAGGCAGGACTGCAGTTGTCGGGGTGCATCTGTCGGGCGTGCCTTCTGGCATTGGCTTTCCAGATTAAAAATGAAAAGAAAAAGGAAAATTAATAATCAAGCCCGCTCGTTTCCTGCTTCCGCTTCCGTCATTCGCTGCTCGTATTTTTGTCCGTTTGTTCATTTCTCGCCCTGGTCACCACCCGCCTCGGTCGTGCCCTGCACTGATGCGTTGGCAACGAGGGAGCGAAGCAACGCAAGTGGCAGGGCACGGTGGCAGGTGTAAAAGGGCAACGGCAAAAGGACACAACACGTCAAAGAAGTGTTTAGAACATAGGTGCGTGTGATACAGGCGTTTCTGTGGCAAGCGATGACAACAGCGACGACGAGGAAAGAGCTCTGTTTCTCAAGATTGACTCTTACTACCGGTTGTGTGATGCGAGCGGAATAGGAAAGAACAGCAAATTGGTGTGCAGCTGGCTCCTTCTTACTTTGTTAATTCCGTCCACACAGCAGGACCACCGTACACCCAAACAGGACTCTACACTTTAGTGTTGACAGTTGAGCAGTTAATATAATTAATGAAAATTAAAATAAAATAAAATAATGCTGCAGACCGGACAGCTTCTTATCCCGAGAACACCAGCAAATAAACAACAAGCTGTGCGTTGTGCGGCGAGGGGTGGAGTGGAGGGGTTCTTGAAAGGCACGGTCGATAGTGTTTTTAGAAAATATTTGGTGTTGTTTGACTAAACTGGCGGCTGGTTGGCTGGTGTATCGAGTCGAAGGAGTGAGTTCTTCTCGAAAATGCAATCGACAAATGAATGTCCCGACTACTTCAAAGGATAAATATCAAAAGAAAACCTATCCCGTTTGACTTTTCTTATTTTTGATTGGTGAGAAATAAGGAGGCGGGATTAAATTGGTTTTTCTGAATTCTGGTTGGTGATTCGAGAGAAGAAATAAGAAATGAATATAAAATAAAGAAGTAGAAAGTAAATTAATAATATTTTATCAATATTCATCAACTGCTCAATGCACCGTGGTGGTCATCAATCCTGTAGACTATCGGCTGCTTGCTGGGGCATAAGTTTAGATGGTCCAACCGCTCAAGCAACCAATTCAGTGTACGAACACATCGTCACAAGAGTGGGATAGATCCAGCGTCGTTGATGAAGACAGCTTGATGAAGACAGCAGTCATCGGCAATGAGTCAAGAAACAATAGCCCACTGTGGGTGATCTAGATGATAATTCCAGCTACAGGGAGTGACAACAGGACAAGACCAGCAAGATGGCACAAAGCAAGCTCCGGACGAGGACAGGGAGGCAGGAAGACACCAGCACAAACACAACAAGCAGGCAGACAGCAGAAGACACCAGACAGCACCAGACAAGAAAAAGGCCGGGCCTCCGAGCTAAGGCACGCTGGAAGGGACTAGAGAAGCTAATCATGCACAGCATAGGAGGGGCAGAAAGGCCGTTGCATACTCAGTAGATGAGAAGATACGCAAGGGACGCCGTGACAAAGACGCCCAAGATGTCGTATCGATGTTGAAATAAAGGACGAGACCATTGATGTTGACGAGGACAGGCGACGCTGTGCTCGGCGAGGTCTCGTCGACCTTGTGCATGGTGCCACAGCCACCAGGGCGAAGAGCACAGAAGAGCACAGAAGAGCACAAGAGCACAAGAAAAGCACAAAAGTGCACGCAGAGTGGCACTGCCGGTAGATCGAGTTACCTGTGCAGGTCATGTAAGGTCAAGGTAAGCATGCACAAGTCGAGCAGGGCGAGGTAGAGAGGTAGGGCACAGCTCGAGCATAAAAAAAGACAGAGCCACAGCAAAAGATGCCAAAGTACCCAGCAGCATCTGCAGGTCATCCTGCTTAAAGCTCCGTGAAAGCGAGAATACACCGTACCATGGATGGCCTCGGTTAGGATGCATGGCACGGGTGAGAAATGGAATTAGCAGTGTGCCCTATTCTTTTGTGTGCTGCCAAGTGCATCTTGCCTGGCCGTTGGTATGGCCTTCTAAGATATGCTTCTATGCACATAAGCACGTATTATTTACATTTGAATGTATGCACCCCTCCATTGCGAATCGCCACCTGCTGCTCGGGTTTCCCCTCCTTGGCTGCCATGGTTGACATTTCCGTCGCCTATTTACTAAGTTCTGTGGTATGATGTGAAGTAAATAGTAAACCCCGGACCAAGCATGGGATCAGTCATATATACGGTAGCATGTCCGTACTTCAACCGGCGAGAATACGGGGAATTTTTTAACAATCATGGAGAAGCATCGGCGCGAAAACAACGCCCTCGCAGACACGAGAAGCCCCATGACTTGTGCGCCATGCGAAGCCAATACGGTTGGTAGCGTGGGATAGGAGCGACGGGCTGGAAATTATATTTTAAAAGTATTCTAAAATAACTTCATTGCAGAAAAGATTTATTCCGGCGTTGGGCTGGTTCAATACAAAGATCGAGATCACGGCAGACGCTCGTCGTCATACAGTGGTTGTGCGTGCATGTTGGGCATCAAAGGTGAAATGATTTGATTTGCTGGCTAGGGCTTGGGTATTGGTAATGGTATTGGAATTGATGTTTGATAACGAAACTAGTTTCTATTCCACGAGTTGAATCACATTGTAGTTGTGATATATACAAAAAGATTGATTGGTAGGTTATGGTATGTAGGTATGTAGGATGTAGGTTAACGCATAGAGAGGAGAAGAGACAGGATTATTAGGAAGGATGAGAAAATGGGATTAATCCTCCAGCAATCTATTCAGAAGAAAGAAGACAACAAAGAAAGAAAAGAAACGCCGGTGTCGTGACTTTGAAACGAGTGTGATGCATTGGGAATAAAGTAGTAAGAGGCAAAAGGGATAGTCGAAGCGAAGACGAGGCATAAATCAGATACAAAAACAACATAAATATACAAAACTGAAGAGGACAAAGAAAAAGGTGCTGCTAGGTTGAGCATAGAAGCAGTGCAACCAAGTGTTGATAAACGGCTGAACGGTGTCAAAAGGTATCAAGATATAAGGTATCAAGGCAAGTCTAGCCAAAAACCTTGAGGAACGCCCACATGCCAAAGCCGCTGAGCACAGGAATCGTCAGGTTGTCGTCCCACCCGAAAATGTCCACAACCTCGCTGGCTGACGCAATGAAGCCCGACCACAGGCTCACAACACCCAGCGCAAGACCGCCCGAGATGGTCGTCTTGGCCGCGTCGAGGCCAAAGTACGACACCACCGTCGACGGCAGGCTCAGCGTGCCCTGGAACATAAACTCCTCGTCGCCCGGCATCGGGCCGACCGTCTGCGAGTACCAGCCCCAGAACCACGCCGCCGTCGCAACGCCCACGACAAACGCCGCGGCAGAGCCCGCAAGCGACTTGCCGCGGCGGATGCGTGGCGTGTAGCGGCCGTACGCGCGGCCAAACGTGCTGGCCGCCGTGTCGCACCAGCTCAGCAGCATCACGCTGATCACGCCGACGTCCTTGGGCAGCGCATACAGCACCGTCCACGCGCCCAGCAGGTAAAAGATGACGCCGTTGTAGCCGTCGTACTCGCTCTCGCGCATCAGTGCGCCCAGCACGCGCACGTAGAAGCGGTTCAGCGGGGCGTAGCGGTGCCGCATAATGTCAAAGCTGGCAATGGGCAGCAGGCCGCCCATCAGGTAGGGGCACACCGAGCGAGTCTGCGTGCCTGACGCGTACAACCACATCACCAGGAAGCCAATCGAAACGTGCAGCAGCTTCCGTGGCACCTCGTGCTTGTGCACAAACGTCCGCCAGTGCCGGTGGATGGGGATAAGACCCAGCGGGCTCGGACTGCGACTAAAGTCACGCCAGCTCCACGTCGTGCTGCTGGGGATGCCGTTCAGAGGTGGTGGCCGCAGGTGGCCGTTAGTCTTGGTCTTTTCCTTGATCTCTGTAGGGGCAGTCGTCTCGGTGGCTGCTGCTGTCTTCTTAGACTTGCTGGGCGTCTGGTCGCCCAACCGCCGCGTCATAATCGGGCTGCGGCTTCGTGTCCGCGCATGCCGCGCATCAGGGCCGCTGTCGCTGCTATCCGACTGTGCACCGCCCTTACTTGAATTGCTCTTCTTTCCTTCTCCTGTGTTCTTCTCGTTCACATTCTCAGTCTCGTCCTCATCGTACGACTCCTCCTCGACCGGCTGCGGTGTGGCCAGTCGTTTTCTCGCAGACCGTGTCATCGGTCCGTTGTATGAAGACTCGCCATCGGTCTGGCTATCCAGCAGACTGTGCCGCTCCGACGGTGTCGGGCTGGGCGAGATGACGCGTGGCGTCGCGGGAATGCTCCGGCGCCGTGTGGAGGCCATGCTGTCGAAAGAAAAGGGAGGAAGAACGGGCGCCGCGATGACACCGTTGAGGAACCGGCGAAAGTCGTACAGCTGGAGGAACGGCCAGCACGAGAGAGAAGAGTCTGCGGAGTAAGAAGAATATGAAGAACAGGAGGACAAGGAAGAAGAGCGCAGTCGTTTACTGGACTGGCAAAGCTCGGATGGCGGGGCTGCTGAAGAATGCGAATGCGCGAGTGCGAACGGCGACGCCTGCAGGAAATCGGTCACAAGCTGAACTAACGGATCCACGATTGCAGAGAGCGTTGCGGCAGAGGCGGGCTCGGCCACAGAGTTGAGCGGGCGCGGTGGGATGGAGGGGAGAGTTGACGATGTCGTCGGGTCGAGAATCGTGACGGCAGGCGTCGAGACTGAAGACTATATTTGCAAGCTATTTGCAATGCAAGAGATTGTGTCTGACAGACCGTAATGTGTCTGACAAACTTGTAGGAAGAGAAACGTGTTATCTGAGCCTGTCCAACAAGAACAAGGTGGTCACGTTTGGCTTGTGATCGTCGGGCTGAAGCAAAAGAGACAAGAAAAGAAGGGAGCGCGGTGAGGGCCGCTGTAGGGAACGAAATGGAACAAAAATCAGAGAACAGGCCGATAACAGCCAGAGGTCAGCAGAGAAAGATAGGAAATCCGCCGTCTAGGGGTCGTGTGAGTGTAGGGTCGAGGACACGGGTACGGAGATTGCTGTTGACGTTGCAAAAGGTGGGAGCGTGACATGACGCCAAATTGGGGATGAAGGAAAAATTAGGCTGCCCGTAGCGCAACTATGCGTTGTGTGATCGCTGGCCGACAGGGGGGTGTTGGGCGAACTGTTAGGGGCTAGAAGGGGCAGGAGCGAACGAGCGACAGGGCTAGAGCCACTAGAGCGACCTGGACGCGCAGAGTCCCAGAGTTTGCGGACGGTTCGGATGAGCTGGGCCTGTGTAATATTCTGTGATTGGCTGTGTTAGATTGCAAGACCCGCTATTTTTGCAGTGAGCAGTGTCTCATTTGCGCGCCTGCACTGTCTCGCACTGTTAATTAGCACGGCCCTCTTTCCTTCCCTCGTTCCTCTATCAATATGCACTATCGATAAGATAAGAAAAAAAAGTCGAAGAAGCTGCCACTAGCATGTGAGCTGCATAGCGATTCTGCGACAGAAGGCGCATCCCATTTCGAGCCTCATCGAGCGCACCTTCTCTTGTCGGCTTAACTGTTGCCCCATCGATTACCTGAATTACGTATCAGGAAGGCACCACCCGACAGCATCCGACCCATTTAAGAATCGACCTCGATCGCTCCTTCTATCTCGAATCTTTCTCGACACCCTCGCACCTTCCGATGGCGCCCGTCAAGAAGCGCAGCGCGCGGTCATGGGACACCATGAATCTGCCCGAATGGTGTCGCGAGGCTGTCTCCAGCATGGGCTTTACCGAGCCCACCCCTGCCCAGGCCGCCGCCATCCCTCTGTTCCTTGGCAACTCGGATATCGTCGTCGAAGCCCCCACCGGTAGCGGCAAGTCTCTGTCGTTCCTTATCCCGCTCGTCGTGCGGATACTACGGCGCTTTGGCGAGAAGGATGCCGCTCCCATCAAGCGCGGTCACGTTGCCGCCGTCATCCTTGCCCCGACGCGCGAGCTGGCCGTCCAGCTGCACCGCGTGCTCCTCGAACTGATCGCCTTCCACCCGCCGACCGCCGCCATCATGCCGTACCTGCAGAACCGCCAGAAGCAGCTCGAAGAAGAAGAGGGAGGAAGCAGCAAGAAGAACAAGTTTAAGAGCAAGAAGAAGGCAACGTCGGGCCTGTCGGCCGACGGCAAGCGGATAGCGGGCGAGGACGACCCCGATGTGCCGTCGGCACTGGCCAACACGCGGCGGCCGGACGCCAAGGAGGCCGTGATTGTGCCGCAGCTGGTCATTAGCGGCGCCACAGTCAAGGCGAGTGCGGACCTGTCGACGTTTATTCGCCAGGGCACCAACATTCTGATCGGCACGCCCGGTCGGCTGGCCGAGATGCTGTCCAGCCAGGCGGTCAACTCGACTGCGTCGTTTGAGGCTCTGATTCTCGACGAGGCTGACCGGCTGCTTGATCTCGGCTTTGCCAACGAGCTGCGCCGCATTCTCGCTTACATCCCCAAACAGCGCCGGACATTCCTGTGCTCGGCATCGGTCAACGAGGCTATCAGCGAGCTGATCAAGATGAACCTGCGAAACCCAAAGCGCGTCGTCGTGCGCGTGCAGACGCCCAAGCAGAGAGAGGCACAAAAGAACGGCGAGACGGTCGAGCCAGATATCGAGGAGAAAAAGACACCTGCGAGTCTGCTCAACACATACATGGTGCTGCAGTCGAGCCAGAAGCTGCCGGGTATGACACAGCTGCTGGAGCAGATCGAGCCGCGGCCGCAGCGCACACTCGTGTTCATGGCGTCGTGCTTCTCGGTCATGTACTTTTCACAAATTCTGCCAGACCTCGTGCCGGAGGGCTACCAGGTGCTGTCGCTGCACGGCAAGCTGAAGCCGCACGTGCGCGAGCTGGCGTACGAGCGGTTCTTATCGTCGACAAAACCCTGCATTCTTTTGACTACGGATGTTGCCAGTCGTGGCCTGGATGTGCCGAATGTCGACCTGGTGATCAACCTCGACCCCCCGACCGACCCCAAGACTTTTATCCACCGCTGCGGCCGTACTGGCCGTGCTGGTCGCCGTGGTCTTGCTGTTACCATGCTGCGTCCCGGCCGCGAGGCCGAGGGCTACGTGCCGTTCCTGGCCGTGCGCAAGACGCCCGTCGAGCTGCTCGGCCAGATGGTCCCCGACCTGGTGGGCGTGCTGGGCGCGCTGCCGGCCAACGAAGAGGCCGACGGCACGGCCGACCGCGCGGCGGCCGAGGCGATGACGAAGAAGATCCGCAAGCAGCTGCTGGCGGACCGCGAGCTGCACCAGCTGAGCCGGCGCGCGTTTGTGTCGTGGGCGCGCGCGTTCAAGGAGCACCAGGCGTCGTCGATTTTCCGCGCGGGCGATGTCGACTGGGTGGACATGGCAAACGCATGGGGCCTGCTGCAGCTACCGAAAATGCCGGAGCTGCGGGCGGCCAACATCACGGACCGGTCGCTCGGTCTGGAGGACGAGGTGGACCTGCGGAACATTGCGTTCAAGGACAAGGTCAAGGAGAAGGCGCGCCTGGAGGAGATGCGCGCGGCAGAGCTGGCGGCGGCGAGCCGGGACATGGACGCAGAGGCGGCGGCGGTGCGCGAGGCGCAGCTGGAGAAGCGCAAGCGCAACGCGCCGTGGAGCAGCAAGGCGGACCAGGACCAGGTGCGGTCGGACCGGCGCGACAAGAAGCGGCGCAAGCGGGATGCGGAGCGGCTGGCGCTGATGACGCCGGAGGAGCGGGCCGAGGCCGAGCGTCTGGAGGCGGTCGTCGCGGAGATCCGGCGCAAGAACATTGAAGAGGCGGCCGCGGCGGACGAGAACGGCGACGGCTGGGGCGGTGTCTCTGACTAGATTTGTTTGTTTGTTTGTCTGTTTATATGTCACAAAAGTTTGGGTATAGCGGTGTTTGCATACGGTAATGGGTATCATAGCATTAATCTGTCTAATTAAATCTGCACATCACGGTGACTTTGAACGTCGGTGTCGTGGAGAGCGGCTGCGGTGGCGATGTCTGTCGTCGCGCCGCCGTGAGTCTGTGCGGTCGTGGCGATCGTCAAGACTGTGTCTGTGTCTGCGGTCTCTGTCATGACGGCCTCTGTGTTCACTGCGGCGGTCTCGATCCCGATGTCTATCGCGGTCGTCTCGTCGCTCACTACCGCGACCATCGCGCCGCCTTCCAGAATCACGATCACGATGTACCCGCCGCTCCCCATGCTTGTCTTCCTGTTCGGCCGCCAGCTCAGACATGGCCCGCCGCTGCTCGTCCGTCTCACGCTGCCGCTCCTTTTTCAGTGCGCGCAGGGCAGCCGTGGCCTGTTTCATGGCTGCGAGCGGATCGGCCGCTGTCGAGCCGGCAGGGGCGGGTAGAGGCGGGCGCGGTTTATTAGATCCGTCTGATCGAGACGACGTAAAAGATCTTTTGGGTGGCGCCTGTCCAGTGTACCACGTCCCAAAGCCGTCGCGGCCGGCAGCGTCACTGAACCGCATGGACGGCCCGTCGTCGCGCTGTGCAGTCGACGGCTGTGGTGGTGGTGCGCCAAAGAGGTCGATGTGGCCGGCCGAGTCGACAATTGACTCGTCCTTTCTGGCGTGTTTGTGCCGGTGGCTGTGGTCATTCTTGTCGCGCTGCTCCCTAGCGAGGCGCATTTCAAAGTCTGTGTCGTCTTCGCCGCGGCGTTTTCGTTCGCGGCGCAGCGGGCGGGCGTATCTCTGTTTCTCGCCTTCTTCGTGTCCGTCCTCGGCCAGCGCGTTCGCAGCGTCTTTCCACTTTTGCTGTTCGTCCTGCTCATCATCAACCACCTCCCCTCTTAGCAGAGCCGCGCGCCGGTCGGACTCGCGCTCGCGGCGCTGTCGCTCGTCCTCTTCCTCCCTGGCCTCGGCGGCGGCCTCGTCGCGGCGGACACGAGCGACATTGTCCTCGTTGTAGACGTGCCACGACTTTTTTGCGAGCAATTTGAGGGGCATCTTGTTGTTTTGTCGTTGGCGACTGTAAGTGATAGAGAGAAATGACGTTCAAACTAGCTCGCGCAACGTCAATTTTCAGCATCCACAGGGCATAGCGCTAAACGCCACCGCGCCAATTGACGCTAAGACCACTAACAACTAACACGGACGACATCTGATAATGGGCGGGAGGGTAACGTGTCATGATGATGTAGAAGTGATGATGAATGAAATTATATTTTGAAATATTCCAAGTAAATACAAAGCCCTTTTTTGTAACAAGGCTACCTCTATCCAACGCCGTACAACCAATAGATATATGAAGAAATAAGAAGAATTGACAAAAAATAAACCGGCTAGAACAATCAAAAGACAAAAGCAAGCAAGACAACTCATGACATGCATGACATGAGACAGTGCAGATCAGATATCAGATATATCAAATATATACATATCCTAGACCTTCTCGGCGATCATGCTCATGTAGACGCCCCAGAAGAGACCGACGACCGAGTTCCAGCCGATGCGGCGCTCCAGCGGCACGCAGGTGAAGCTGATAAAGGATGCAATGGGCCACACGCGGTAGCCGGCAAAGACAATTGGTGCGAGTTGCTGCTGGTCAGTATTTCTCTTAGAAGTACAGAGAGGAACGTACTGTCTGGATGTTGTAGAGGATCAGGCTCGAGGGCTGCCCCTTGAGGAAGCCCATGATGCCCAGAAAGGCCACGGTGTTGAGAAACGTGCCCAGCGAGATGGAGTCGAGGAACCATTTTATGAGCGTGTTTGGCCAGTCCAGCGAGGTTGCCGTTGATGATGACCACTTCGTGGCCATCTCCTTCTCGCGCTCCCGCTCCCGCTCCAGCTGCTCCGGATCGTCGCTGCGCTTGTGGCGGAACAGCGCGGGCCGCCGGCGCCGGCCGGGGAAGGCGTGCTCGAGCAGCAGCTGGAACTGGTAGTTGAGGGGCGCCGTGACAAACGAGAAGATGACAAAGCGCAGCAGCTGCGGCACGTCGAGCCAGCCCATGAGCAGGTTTGTACTCTTGAGAGATGACGAACTCTGGGCGGCGACGATCTGGGCGAGCAGGTTGGAGGCGGTGCCGAGGCTGGTGGCCTGGACGACGGCCGTCCTCAGATGCGACGGCATGGTGTTGTGCGATGCTTATTGCTTGTGGCCTCTCACTCACTCTGCACGATGAGCTCTATCAGCTCTGAAGCGGCATCGACCGACGCTAGCTGAAACAGGAGCTTCCCCTCAAGTGCACTGGGTATTCTCCGCATCTGATTTACAGCGGTCACACGACCCGTGGGCGCTGTGGGCGCTGTGGACCCTGTAATGGTGATTATGTAATATTTTCAATGTCAAGTCGAAAGACATTTCTACGATGAAGACTCGAAGTGAAGAAAAGGGGAGCAACTATTTAGTCAAACAAGGCAGAATCAGTTTAACTAGAGAGATGAATACAAGTCATCCAAGTTACACCTCGGCATTGGCATCGGCCACACATCGGTGGCATCACATCGGCCATCGGCGCCCGAGTAGTCGCGAGCCTCGTCCTTTTGTCTCCTCGTATTTACATCTATCTTACTCAACTGACACTTATCATAAAGTTAAGCTTGTTCTAGTGTCCTTGGCTGTCCAACTAACGTCTCATGACCTTGCCGGGCACTTGATCAACACGTCTCAGCCTCACTCTCTCTGGGTCTTCTCTGGGTCTTCTAGAAGAAAAGTTGTTTCTCCGGTCAGCCTTGTGACATCAGTCTAGTAGAGGCCGGATACACAGTCACAGCCTCAAGAACAGCATGAGGCTATGCCGTGATCATCGGTAGGCAAAGTTGAGAGCAAAGAGGCGACTTGCTAAGCTTACCTAATTGGCCTCTAATAGCCTCTAGATACACTAGTTACACTGGTTATGCCCCACAGATTGCCCTGTATTAGTGCTTACACGATCGCCGTCACACGCCGGCTCGAGTGCCGTGCATGTCGTCACTGTGTTTTTCTGCAGACACCATATCCCAAAAAGCCCTGAAGTCATTCAAAAAGGTTACTGCCAAGAGTAAGATTTGGGATGTTTCCCCGAGACACGGCAGACAAGACACTGGAATGTGTCTTGCATTATGCCTTTCGTAAAGCCTGGGGTAAAGCTGTTTTAGTGGATTCAGTGGGTGAGTGGAGAGCGGTGCATTGCAGTTGCAGTTCTCGGTAGACATGCCGTTGTCATGGCAAGTCAGCAATTGTTCTCAGTCTCAATTACATCGTATCTCGTATTGTTCCTAGTTGTTGATGAGGTCACGGAAACACACTCGGTCAAGACACTCGATCCGCGCATGCATGGCCGTGTGCTCTGTAGAGTGAGGCGAGAGAGGCGATGTTGTTCAGGCTATTTGAATTGTGTCAAAATTACTCTCTTAAGTCACGAAGGGTCCAACTAACTAACACCAGATGCACTGCCATCGTGATAAGCTATCAATCTTTCAATGCGATGACGTTGAATAGGCGAAGAAAAGAAGTCAAAAAGAAGAAGAAGCGGAAACGCCAAGATGCCAAGCTTTGCCATCATGACAGCAACCCGAACCCAGGATCACTGACTACAGCTATGATCAACGGCAATCATAATCATCCGGATCATCTGAAGACTGCCATCCAGGTATCGGCAAGTCGGCACACTAGCTTCAAGCTTGGTTGTGTACTGTTCAACGTAGTTCCGTGGTAGACAGGGAGACAGGTGACCGGATGCTCACCTCCTCACCAACCATAGCCACTGATGATTCCAAAACGGCCACCGAGCACTAGTTCCTTCTCTTTTCATCGTTCTTCTCTTCTGTCAGTTGATCGGGCGCAGACTTACTCTGTAGTTACAACTGATACCACTAATTCTACTTTTTCTACTACGCCCTGCATCAAGACGGCACAAGAAGATGCCGGGCCTAGCTGTTAATTGTCACTCTGATAACGGTCAGGTAGAGAGTAGACTATTGACTCTTGGGTCTTGGTCTCTTGGTTGTCTACTTGAGGGTGTCTGGCGTGTTGGATTCATCCGACACCGACTGGGGCAGAGTATTGCAGCCAGGCCAACACCCAGAGACAGACAGAAACAGTGACAAATGCCAAACACTGTGCTACAAATACAGCGCTGACAGAGCACTCTCTAAGAAACGGATCGACAGTATTCACGTAGATTACTCAACAATACGATGCAAACGAGACCCAATAAATAAGAAATAAGCACAAACAAGCGCAAACAATAACTAGACAAAGATACAATTTATCTCTTCTGTTTGTTCTTTTGTACTCTGTACAAAGTACTTGAATTCATGTCTCGACCCCATGATCAAGCAATACTGTGTGCGCCGCACTGTGGTCGCACCGAGTCATGCTGTATTAGATGTAATGGCTGCACTGTGCTGCAACATCAGCCCATACACATCCAACTGAATACCACCTTCTCCGTACTAACAACAATCTGGACACACAAAACTGCGACGAGACATACGACTCCGTGCCCCTCTTTCTGTAGTTGTATTACACCTTCTAAACAAACAAATCCCCTTCGCAGACAGCCTAGCGTGCACAGCCCGTGCGATCAACAGCGTGAGATGCAGATACAGTGTACAAAGATACAGCAAGACATGCCCAGTGCTCCTTCCGAACCCAGTGCAGGCTAGCTGCCAGTTGCCAAGCCTTTATGAGCTCACAGCCTTGGCCTGTCTCTGTGTCGGTCTCTGTGTCGGTGTCTCTGTCAGTCATGTTATTAGTTACGAGTATGTGTTGTTCCTTCTGTAATAGTCTCCCACTTCTATATAAGACGAGCTCCCGCCCTCGTTTCATGTTTGCCCATGTTTACAGCATCACCCGTGCCAAGATATCCATCACCGCATCTATATACTACATCTCACGAAAGTCAACTCTGACAGCATTCAACTCTTAATCCAACACAATTTCTTCTCCACTCCTCCGTCCATCTTCCACAATGAGCTCCGTCCCGGCAGCTAGCAGCGTCGACTCCGAGGCAGGCCATGCCTTTTTCTCGCCCAGCGCCGGCATGAGCGCTCCTGCGCCCGGCCCCAGTGGCAGCGCCAACACCAACGGCAAGGCCGTGCCCGACGTCGGCTTCCGCCCCCAGGCCAACATGGCCGTCGTGCCGCCGCGCAAGGAGGACCTCCAGATGAGCTACGCAAGCATCGTCGGCGACGACCACAACCCGTCCGGCTGGTACGGCTCCATGATCAACTCGCTCGGCGCCTGCATCGGCACCCTCGGCGCCATCCCCTGCTGCATCTGCTGCCCCAACCCCTACAAGAGCGTCAGCCAGGGCAACGTCGGCCTCGTCACCAAGTTTGGCCGCTTCTACAAGGCCGTCGACCCCGGCCTCGTCAAGATCAACCCGCTGTCCGAGCGTCTGATCCAGGTCGACGTCAAGATCCAGATCGTCGAGGTGCCCCAGCAGGTCTGCATGACCAAGGACAACGTCACCGTGCGCCTGACGTCGGTCATCTACTACCACATTGTGAGCCCGCACAAGGCCGCCTTTGGCATTGCTAATGTGCGCCAGGCGCTCATTGAGCGCACGCAGACGACGCTGCGCCACGTCGTCGGCGCGCGCGTGCTCCAGGAGGTCGTCGAGCGCCGCGAGGAGATTGCGCAGTCGATTGGCGAGATCATCGAGGACGTCGCCGCCGGCTGGGGCGTGCAGGTCGAGAGCATGCTGATGAAGGACATTGTGTTCACGGCCGAGCTGCAGGAGTCGCTGTCGATGGCCGCGCAGAGCAAGCGCATTGGCGAGTCCAAGATCATTGCCGCGCGCGCCGAGGTCGAGTCGGCCAAGCTGATGCGCCAGGCCGCCGACATCCTGTCGTCGGCGCCGGCCATGCAGATCCGCTACCTCGAGGCGATGCAGGCGATGGCCAAGAGCGCAAACAGCAAGGTCATTTTCCTGCCGGCGGCGAACCAGACCATGGGCGGTTCGGCCGGTCTCGATGCGGCCGTGCGCCAGGCCGCCCAGGACGAGGCCGGCGCCTCGGGCATGAACGAATTCTCAGGTCAGGACCAGGGTTTCCAGCAGGCCGTCAATGCCCGCGTGATTGAGAACATCTAATCTTTGAAAGAAGGTTATTTACAGTCTCACCGGGTTGGAGATGACACGTTCATTCACTGACTGCGGCTTGCCGTTAGCTTCCGATACCGATTTCATGTTTTCGACTTAGCCGGCGATGACGACACTGACTCTCGATTCCACAAGCGACGATCAACACGCAACGAAAACGAAGACGAAAACAACAAAACAACACAGTAATATGTATTATACGAGGATACCCTGGAGAAAGAGAGGAGACATAATAGGGACGTCTCGGCAGGATACCCATTAGTTTGATTTAATTGATTTTTTATGAATTTGGTTGTCAAAAAAAGTGTGAATGTGAATGTCAGGTTTCTGCAGAATTCGATTGATTCCAGCTCCCACTATATATACCCTACAACACGTGTTCCCATCAACAAATCAAAACACAGGCAAGATGGCCGAGTTGGTTATGGCGTAGGATTAAGGTTCCTATGGAGCAATCCGCGTGGGTTCAAGTCCCACTCTTGTCATGTTCTTTTTTTTTTTTTGCTCCATAAACTTTTTTACTTTTTTGGCTTTACGTTTCCTTTTTTTTAAAAAAAAAACAAATGTTGACAAAATAAATCAAAAATTAAAAGTCAGCAATAAGTTTCAGTGAACAAAAAAAACCAGCAAGCTGCTGGAAAAGACAAAAAGAAAGTTGACAAGAGTGGGACTTGAACCCACGCGGATTGCTCCATAGGAACCTTAATCCTACGCCATAACCAACTCGGCCATCTTGCCTGACTTGTTTGTTGAAAGTTGGAGACAGTCGGAGGCTATGTGGAGGGGTCAACAGAGGTAACGAGACGATTGAAGCGGTTGAGGTTGAGATTATTATTTAATTGAATGTTTGGTTACAATGTACTATGAAACACAAGAAGAGTGAAAGAAACCGACTGAAGAAGAATGCCGAATAGGCACCGGTGTGCCGTGCCGGCTGGTGCTCCTTCCCAATCCAGCCAACTCATAAACGAAGATTAAGATCATCAAGTTCAACTTCACCAACATCAAAGACAAAAGTAAAGACAAAGACATGACAGACAAGTCTGCAGAAATGGAGGAACGCCTCGAGCGCTACCAGGAAGACCTGCCGGCAGACCGCGACAGGATCTGGGCCCTGCTGCAAGACTACAGCCACGTCCCGCCCGCCGACATTGAGCAGCACCTCCGAAGTGTCGTGAGTCTTTTGTCTCTCTCTGTAATAAAGCTTGACTAACAACACAGAGAGACCGCGCGTGGAAAATCTTTCCGTACACGTGCATCGGCGCATGGCGCTTCCTCGACCTGTGCGTCGCCGCACTGCCCGTCTACCCGTCGGTCGTCGACAGACTTGTCAAAAATGAGGAGCGGCTGCTCGACGTTGGCTGCTGTTTCGGGCAGGTGCTGCGGCAGCTGGTCAGCGACGGCGTGCCTGCGTCGAGGCTGGTCGGCACTGACTTACGGCAAGAGTTTATCGACCTGGGGTATGATTTGTTCCGGGATCGAGAGACATTTGGAGGCCAGTTTATTGCCGGCGATATGCTAGCCGATGATTTGGGTCTGCAGAAACTCAACGGCACCATCAACATCATCCACACGTCGAGCTTCTTCCACTTGTTCAGCTGGGAGGATCAAGTCAGGGTTGGGAGAAGAATGGTCCCTTTTTTTGCAGACTCGAGTTCGACTCCCCTCATCTTTGGCCGCCAGATCGGCTGCCCGACACCACCGACCCGCGAGGAACTGGCCGCCCGCGGCGAGTACCGCTTCCACCACAACCCGGCCACGCTCCAGCAGCTGTGGGACGAGATTGGGCTTGCAACAAACACGCACTGGACAGTCGACGCCCAGCTCGTCGCGGAGGATGAGCTCCGGCCGGCGGGCGATTTTGTCAAGCGGCGGTCCGGTGGTAGGCATCATATGATTGTGTTTGCCATTTCGCTGCAGAAATAATGATGCAGAGGTCTCACTGGTCATGCGTCTGTCTCAAGACGATGACAAGACGACGCATCTTTCGGCAACCGCAGTCGAGACCAGAGACAGTCGGAATCATCATGAGTGCATGGCTACGACTACAACTACAACTACCTCATCTTCAGCAGTGCACGTTTCATACAAACGACCCAGGATATTGCTCTGCAGTGCATATATTGTTTATTTGCTGCAGAAGCTGGTTGTCGGGGCCGTCTTGCTGCCTGTTGGTAAAAACCTGCAATAACCAGCTAATATAGCGAGGTATCACCAACGTTGGCTGCAGAATACATGATATAAATGAAAGAGAGAATAATATATGCTTCTGCAAGGGGCCTTGCCTTGTTTCTTTGCAGTTGCAGCTGCAGGTTGTGTTGTTGACTTGTTGTTGTTTCCTCTGTTTGGTTTAATTCGAGTTTTCTTTCTTTCTCGTCTTCGCCTTCAAAGAGCCTACGTAGCCATCAAGTCATCTGAACTATATCAACACATCTAACTCTCAAACCCTCAACACTCAAACACTGTCTCTCGCTGTCTTGTTTCATTCGTCGCATGTCTCTTCCGCGTGGCGTTGCACAGACGTCGAGACATCTGCGAGTGATGATGTGCAATACGAGATCGACATGCAGAAAATACAGAAAGAGAGGCTACACACGCAGCCGTTATCCTTGTGTCAATTTCGGCCCGGTGCAGCATGCTCGTGTTGTGTCGTCGGAGATGGAGTGCAATCAAATAAGAATAAGCGCTCGTTGTATATTACTTGGTGATCACAGGTCGACCTTGTCGAGCGAGAATGTCTATAAGAAGGATGTGCCATCTTCCACAGAATGATTTTATCTTCATCTTCACTCCTTCTTCAGTCACTCGTTCATCACACTCGTTTATTCCCCTTAATAGACATATCTACCTAATACAAAATGAAGTCCGCCACTCTTCTTACCGTCGGCCTCTCGGCTGCCGTCCACGCCCAGGGCTACGGCTATCCCACGACGTAAGTCTTCTTTTATTGATTCTCTTCCTATGCTGACATCCAGCCCATGTGTTGAAAGTACGACCACGACGGCCAGCCCCGTCGAGAGCTACTCGGTCCCTGGGTACCACACTGTCGTGCCGCCGGCCTCACTTGTCTCGTCGTCGTCTTCTTCTACTTCGTCTTCTTCTTCGTCTACCTTTTCTTCGGCCTCGCCCGTCTACTCGACTTCTTCATCTACGTCCACCTCGACCCCGGCCTGGACGCCGCCCGCCTACGGCTCAGTCACGTCCATCCACCACGTCTCGTCGTCGCCTGTGCCGCTGTCTACTTACACGCCGCCTGCCTACACCACCCCGGTGTATACTCCGCCTGCTTACACAACTACCTCGTCGTCGTCGTACACGTGGACCAACACTACCCTGATTACTCTGTCGTCTGCCTCGGCCACAGCCACCGGCACCGGCGCGTCCACGTCCATCCCCGGCTACACCAGCGAAGGCTACCCGGCCACGACGTCGGCCGCGAGCCCGTACAGCAGCGGTGCCTCTGTCTTTGAGAAGAACCTGGCGGCCGTGTTTATTGCTGCCATGCTGTCTATTTTTGTGTAGATTTATAATGAAATAGGAGGATGTGAGAGGAATTAGGAGTGATGAGGGGTCTGCATTGCATTGCAATATATAGTTGTCATAATATTAAATTGAAATTGTCATAACTCGTTACGTCGTCCTCTACATGTCCATGATCAGCTGCGAGGCAACCTTTTGCAAGATGTCGACCTGTCTGTTAGTCATGTTCAGTTTATAAGTACAAGTAAAACTTACATCTAAAAACGGCTCGCCCGTTCGCTCGACGACACACCGCGCCACCGCCTCGCGGATAAAGATCTCCATGTACTTGTCCACCGTCGCGTGCGCGTCCTGCGTGAGCCGCGTCGGCGTGCCCTTGGGGTTCTCGAAAAAGTGGCTCAGCAGGCGGGCCAGCAGGGCCGGTGGAAGCGCGGGCTTTCTCTCTTCTTTTCTCTCTTCTTTGTCGTCATTGTCGGTGACCGCCTCTGTGTCTTCGGCTACATCGTCGTCGCTGATCTCGATGCGCTTGCGCTTGCTGGCCGACGACGGCTCATCACTCTCGGGTTGTCCAGACGGCCGCGGTGGCTTGAACGCGCCTGTGCCGCGGAAGCCATTGTTATTGGCGCGGGGGGGCATTTTGGCGTTGTTGAATGTTGAAGGTAAAGTCAAGTTGGAGGTTGAAGTGACGTTGGTCTAGTGTCCACTGTTTGTACTACCCCACCAATTTTGTGTGCAGTGGTACATCCGTCACGCCCCACCCGTCGCGTGTCGCGTCTCTCAATCAATTAAAGTAAACACTTGCACTTCCTTTTTGAGAATGTGAACGACACTTCAAATCAACCCGAAGCAACTACACAATGGCTGGGCGGGTGGTCTACGACTCGGACGACAGCGATGCCAGCCCTCCACGATCTCCAGCCGGCATGAGCAATATCGACACACAGAACATACAAAGCCGGCCAGCAACGCCGCCGCGGGCCATGGTGGCGCTTATGGAGCCGTCGCCTCTGCCTCTGCCTCTGCTGGTGTCGACACTGCCCGAACCTCGAGAGGCCATGCACCCGACAAGCTCGACCGACCCTTCCTTCTTTCAGAATGTCTACGACGAGCAGCAGCGCGAGATTGGTGCGCAGCTCGGGCAGCTCGGCGCCCAGGTGCAGGCACAGCACAGCAGCCGCGATCCCTGGGACGTCCCCAGCAGCCCGATGCAGCCGCCAGCCAGACCAGCCGACAGACCAGCAGACAAGTCGACCGACAAGCGGAGGGCCGACCACAGCAGCAGCAACGAGCCAAAGCGCCAAAAACAAAAGGAGCACATTGAAATCTCCATCCCGCTCGAGCCCACGCCCAGCATGCTGCACCAGTACGCGCCCGTGCTGAGCAGCAGCAGCTGGGGCCAGAGCCAGAACTACGCCGAGGTCACGCACACGCTGGCACGCGGCATGGCGGCGTACAACGAGCAGCAGGCACCGGCAGACCCGACACAGAGCACAGTCGCCTTCCCGACGCCGAGCATGTATGCGTCGTCGGGGCGCCGCATGGGTAGCAGCAACGATCCCGTCGTCGTCGATCACGTCGTGGAAGCGGCCGAGCCAGAGCTGCCTGCAGTTACCCATACAACAGCTACGCCGCCAAGAAAAGGGCGCGCACCGCGGCTGATGTCGTCGCCCGACATAATAGCAGGGCCGGCGCCAGAGGTGGCAGTACCAGCACCATTACCAGAACCAGAACCACGGCAGGAGATTGACGACTCTGGCTCGGAGCTGTCCTTTCACTCGTCGCCCGGCAGAGAGCCGTCGCCACTACCAGCGCCAGAGCCGATACCAGAAAAACAAGCAACCCCAATAAAGCCACCAAAGGCCAAGAAAATCATCATCATCAATAAGCCGGCCGTCATTGCCGCGTCCGACGACGAGGACTTTGACAGCGGCGACGACCTTGCCGGTGGCTACCACGACGTGTATGCCGCGCCGGGCTCGCCGCAGTCCGGCAGCGACTTTGGAGAGAGTGTTTCTAAGAAGGCTCCTAGGGCCAAGAAGGAAAAATCAAAACCAAAACCAAAATCGAAATCAAAAGCAAAGCCTTCATTCTCCGAGAGGACGAGCAACGAGGTTGTCTCTATCGAACTGCCGGATGC
This sequence comes from Ophiostoma piceae, assembly GCA_032248835.1. Lineage (NCBI taxonomy): Eukaryota > Fungi > Ascomycota > Sordariomycetes > Ophiostomatales > Ophiostomataceae > Ophiostoma > Ophiostoma piceae. Next base: position 3,564,402 of record CP135128.1, read on the forward strand.
GCCTTCACTCGAGTCGCTGCAGTCGATGGAGTCACTACCACTAGAGCCGCAGCCGGCCAAACGCCCACGCGGCCGGCCAAAGCTGGCGGCCAAAACAGAGCCCGAGGTAGAGCACAAGACAGAGTACAAGGACAGCGAAGAGAGTGACGGGTTTGATGTGTCTGAAGCAGAGGAGATCAAGCCAAAGGCCAAGACTGCAAAGGTTGCAAAGGCAAAGGCTACCAAGGCAAAACCAAAAGGCAAGGGACGCGGCAAAAGGATCAACGACGACGACGAGCTGTCCGTGTCAATGACGGCGTTGAGCGAGACGAGCGGGAATGCCGTGCCCGTGTCAGTGCCAGAGAAGGCCGAAGAGGTGCCTCCTCCCATAGTGAAAAAGAAGGAAGAACAAAAGGAGGTGAAGGAAATACCAATACAAAAAGAAGCGCCTGTCAAACCTGCCTCGGGCCTCTCGACTGGCCTGGGCGGGCTGGGCGGCAGAGTGCTGTACCGCGTCGGCCTCAGCAAGAAGACGCGGATTGCGCCGCTGTTGAAGATTGTGCGGAAGTAGTCTCTTGGCTCGTCTGTTTTTCAGTCTTTTGTATTATATGTCTATGACACGTTATGATTTTGGTCTTGTCTGGTCTGGTCTCGGGTGGCGTCTGGTTTTCTGGTAGTCTTCTGGTGTTATGGATGGGTTCTACTTGGCATGAATAACATGAGCACCTTGGCTTCTATTTTTCTTGGTATTCTGATATTGATGATCTGATATTGATTGTGTACCCCTGAATATAACAACCACAGCCCGGGACATCGGTTGATATCCCATCTTGACCCTCGTTTCATCTGGCTATAATATGATAGCCGTCTGAGTACGTCACCAGCAATCAACGCTTGATATTACAAGCCGTCCTGGCTTGGACGTATACATATAGTATAACTCATCCCCGGATTTACTGACCATCTTCAAGGCATCCATTGACACATCTTGACGCATCCACCATCACCATGATGTACACGTCGGTCATCCTGGCCGTCATGGCCGCTACAGCCACGGCCGTCCCCTTTGCTGTCGACACTGCCGCCGCCTGCAAGTCAAACAAGGCCATCGACAACTTTGCCAACTGGGCCAACAAGACCAACAGCCTCGGTGCTGTCACAGGCGGTACTTTTTGACTCCCTATTGCATCAGGAGCAATACTAACTAAGAAAGACGACAAGTCAATGTCCGCACTGGCTGTGACCGGCACCACCCTCGCCCTCACTGCCAAGGCCGGCTCCTACTTTTACGAGAACCTGCCCTGCGACGGCCTCGATGACGTCGACCTCGCGCCCGCCAGCGGCTACACCGGCATCTCGTTTGTGCTCGGCGGGCCGGCGCAGTCGTCGCTGCTGCTCGAGGTGCAGACCAAGGCGGCGTGCAATGCAAGCACGCATGCGAGTTATTACCATAATGTGACTGTTCCTGCTGCTTCTTCTGCCGTCGTCGTTCCGCTGTCTGTGTTTGCGGGTGCCAACTTGTCGTCCGTGTCGTCGCTGACGTTTTCGACGTTTAACAAGACGGGTGTCTATTCGCTGACCAGTCTGGAGTTTGTTTGCCAGGGCAAGTAGATTTCTCAATTTATTTGCAGCAAGTTGTATTTTGTTATATATTTTTTTTTTAAAGAAAAATGTGTTTGCACTTGTCTTTTTTCCTTTTTTCCTTTTTTTCAATGTTTTTTTTTGTAGAGAAAAAAGTTCTATTCTATTTACTTTTGCTACACAATCAAACATCACAACCTTGCGAATTAGTCATGACTTAAATAAAGATATATCTTACTCTGTAGAAAGCCAAATACTCATGTACTTTTTCTACATTTTATTTCAAATAATACGAGCCATTGGAAATCCTACCATTGGCACGCCCTTTGACAAGTGACGATATGCAGATAAGTAGAGGCCCCACCGCCTGCCTAGAACTGTCACCATCACCACATCTCACTCATACATCATCTTCTGATTTAGACTGCATCTGCAAAATTCCACACAAAATGGCACACACTGTTTTCTGTGCACGGCCAAGCACAGCGGCCTACGATCCCAGCTTCCCGCCGGTCCTCCAGCCGCGCAAGGCCGAGATCGATGCCACGTTCATCGATGCCATGGAAGTGCGCCACGAGGTCTTCATCCTCGAGCAAAAGGTGCCGCTCGAGAGCGAGCTTGACGAAGAAGACCCGCGCAGCTGCCACTGGGTGGCGTACTCGGAGTCGTCTGCACCCCTCGGGACCATCCGCGTCGTGCCATACCCGCAGGCACCGCACCCGACACCCGGTGCGGCCTACTCAAATGTTGACGGCACGTTTGCCATCAAGGGCCACTGGGTGAAGAAGGACGGCACGGTGCCCAACGCAAGCACGCCGCAGTCCGAGATGGACTACGTGCCGCTTTCTGATGCAGAGTCACCACCAGAGGAGGTCGAGAGAGCTACGTCAATGCACGACGGCGAGGAGCCGTATGTCAAGCTGGGCCGGATCGCCGTGATGAAGGCAGCGCGGGGAACAGGCCTGGGCGCCAAGCTGGTGCAGACGACGCTGGACTGGATCCAGGCGAACCCCACGTTCTTTGACAAGCACGACAGCGCCGCGGCGGCAGCAACAAAGACAAACAAATTCAAGGGCCTGGTGTGTCTGCACGCGCAGTCGTACGCCAAGGGGTTCTACGCGAAGCTGGGCTTTGAGGTCGACGAGGCGATGGGCACATGGTGGGACGAGGGCATGCCGCACATTGGCATGTTCCGGCGGTTGCCTCTGGATGTTTAGAGTAGACTGACATAGACTTCAACATAGACTTTAACACACGAGATTATTGATATTGTCCATTTTCCTATTTGTTTTTTTGTCTTGCCTATTGCCTCTCACAGAACTCCCCCTTTTAAAGAAACAAAGAAACGATCACAAAGGTCTCCCCATGGATAATGGCAGAGACTCCCAGAACAAGACGCAAGACGAACGAGACGAAAGAGAACGAACGTGGCAAAAACATTTTGATTCCCTGATTCCCTGATATCTGTCGGCCAGTAGCCAGTATTCAGTGGTACTCGACCACCTTTCTCTGTTTCTCTGTGATCTTAGAATCTAAAAGAAAGAAAGAGAAGAGACGACGACATAATATATTTTTGAAAGTTGAAGTACATCCGAAAAGCCAACTTTTTACCGGTTGGACTTGGCGACACGCTCCAGCTCGTCCTTCTTCTTGATGGCGTACGAGTTGCTGCTGCCCTTGGCGGCGTTGATCAGCTCCTCAGCCAGGCACTCGGCAATGGACTTGATGTTGCGGAACGAGGCCTCGCGAGCACCAGTGGTCAGCAGAGAGATGGCCTGGTTGACGCGGCGCAGGGGCGACACATCGACGGCCTGTCTCCGGACGGTACCGGCAGAGCCAATACGGGTGGAGTCTTCGCGGGGACCGCAGTTGACAATGGCGTCAACGGCAATCTGGATGGGGTTCTGGTCGGTCATCAGGTGGATCTGTTGTTATTGTTAGTCTCTGCAATATCTGCAATAATAGTTCATAAGAGGCTGCACATACGATCTCGAAGGCGTGGGCGACGATGCGGACGGCCATCAGCTTCTTGCCGTTGTTGCGGCCGTGCATCATCAGAGAGTTGGTGAGGCGCTCAATGATGGGGCAGTTGGCCTTGCGGAAGCGCTTGGCGGCATAGCGGCCAGCGGTGTGAGGCAGGTAGACGGGCGAGCGGATCTGGATGTAGTCCCTGGGCTGTTAGTACTGGTGTCGAGTCTGCTGCGTGTCTGTGCCTGTGTGTCTGTCTGTGTCTGAAGATTCTGGTGTTCATAGATTTGTCGATCTGCGCGAGTGATATACGCTCGGAGTATCTTGTCTCGTGAATATTTGTCGTCGAGTGTCGTTGTCCATGCTGACCCAATCTTCCATCGTGAAGGATCTTCAGTCTGCGTCTGACTGATTCCCAATCCTCCATTGCCGCGTCGTCGATTCCTTGCGCCTCCATTCGTTTCCAATTCGATACGCTCGTGCGTTTTGTATTCGACTCCAGACTGCAGACAGACACACTGCACTGCCATTCCAACTTACGTGAGGGAGATGTCACGGATCTCAACATCATCGTAGCTCCACTTGTTGCTGTTCAAGAAAACACGGTCAGCAAAAGTCCATAGTCGTCGTGATGCGCAGGCTCGTCGCTCGGGCTCGCTGCTCGCCGCCTGCCATCCTCCTCCTCCATTCCTCCGGGGTTTCGTACAAAAGCTTGACGGAGCCAATCTCGTCGGTAACCTCCTTGGGGAGGACCTTGTAGGAGATGGGCGCAACCTCGACCTCGACCTCAGACATGTTGTCGGATTTGTTGATGTGAATTGGACGACGGGATTAGTTGAACAGGCGAAAGCGAAAGAAAAAAAAGTTTCGTGATGAACTCTTTTTTCTGTATTAATTCGTGATGCTGTGCGGCGGGCGGACCGGATTTGTCGTTGGAGGGTGGTGGAAGGAGTAGAGGGTAGGAGAAGTTTTGTGAGCGTGGATTCTGGTAGTCTCGAATTTTTTTGGCCCGCTATGGGATTTTTTTTCTCCTCACGTTTGCCCTCTTCTCAGGTGTTAGGGCGGACGTCTCTCAGACTGACGGCTGACATAAGCTTTTTCAGAGACAGTCGTGTGCTAACGGGCGCGGAAAAATTCGATTGAGTGGAGCCTCGCGCAAAGATGATAGGAAGGGCTTTGCAGTTTGGGTGGAGCGGTGCCCCGCCATGTGCGGCCCAATCACGCCGCACAAAATTAGGGCTTCTCCTGCTGATGTAAGCTGGACTTTTACCTGGAGAATACTGCCACTCCTACTTCCTCTGAGAGTGGCTGCCGCCGCCTTGTCGACGTTTATATGGAGCCCAGTGAAATTTTCAGCCAATCGCCGCCGCGAACACCAAAAAAGGGCTTTGTAAAAAACTATTCTCCCAAAAGTAGTGCACAGCCAGAGAAGCCCTCTCTCGCTCGCAGTGGTTCCTAATCCTAAATTGCCTATCCTCTTTCTACCTCTTTTCCCCTCTCCTCTTTCCTCTCTCTTTTGTGAGATCACCAAGTTCATCCAACTCAACAACAAAATCAGCAAACATGGCGCCCGCAAACACTGGTGCGAAGAAGCAGAAGAAGAAGTGGTCCAAGGGCAAGGGTAAGTTATCGATGGCGACAATCAACGAGCCGACGCACGACGCAGCGATGGATGGCGATGCGATGTTACGGAGATGGCGATGCAATGGCAAATGACAAGATGACGACTTGGCGAATTCGACACACTCGACAACGACAAAGACCGCAACGCAATGAGCAGCGATTGTTGAAAGCGACAGCAACGACGAGTGCAATATCGAAATAACGACCTATTTTCGACAGTCTGATATCAGACCACACAACATGTCAAGTCCAACAAGCACACAAGACCAAGCACACAAGACAGTCATGTCAAGCAAGAGTCAAGCAAGAGATGCACGTCTACAACACTCGACAGCATCCCGCATTCACACCACATCTATCAGTCACCACTAGTCATCCCAGCCATCTACCGTTCATGCCATATCATCAGCTCCGCTGCGTCGTGCTGGCACTCTACCAACACTCACTAACTCCCAACAGTCAAGGACAAGGCCCAGCACGCCGTCATCCTGGACAAGCAGACCTCTGAGAAGCTGTACAAGGATGTTCAGTCCTACCGCCTGGTGACCGTCGCCACTCTGGTCGATCGTCTCAAGATCAACGGCTCGCTGGCACGGAAGTGCCTGGCCGACCTTGAGGAGAAGGGCCAGATCAAGCAGATTGTCGGCCACAGTAAGATGAAGATCTTCAGTACGTTCTCCTGATGCCTTTATACTCTAAGCAAAACTAACAAACAGCCCGCGCCATTGGCGACGCCGAGTAAATTTTCGATTCCCACCTATGATTACCACCAACAAAAACCACCTCACTTGAAGAAGGAGGCTGAGCGGGGATGACTAAAACGCAAGTCCTATATATTAACAAAAAGGACGGTGCCTTGACGGAGTTGTTATTTGGGTTTTCGGCTTTGGGATTTTAAAATTTAAACACGAGCCGTGCGTGCGAGGGAGGACCTCTTGCGCCCGTTGCTTGCTTGACGTCAAAATAAAAAATGAAATCAACCAAAAAAGTTTAAAAATCACATTGTGTCCGTTTTCTGTGCTGTCTTTGGTCTTGAATGTGTTCCTCGTACAGGTCGTTGCCAATGTCGGCATGATATAGTGGCCTCGGCATGCTTGACGCCGGTATATCGATGCCATGTATAGCGCGGTAACAAGGTGAACAGCTATATCTGGTAGCTGCTTTCCTGTCCAGCAGCTGAATTGCATCCTTTGTACATAACATTCCCTTCTTAAGATCTTCGGATATGCCATGCTGACGCCAGTGGTATCACCATCCTTGTGGTTTAGATGCCATGCATAGAATAAGACCACCATGAACTACGAATATCACCGGCATTTTTATATTATCAAAATAGTGAGGAAGTTGCGGTTCAGCCCACACTCGAGACATAACTAAAGCAGTTTGGTTGTTGTCACAAGACTGTCGCCGGTTGTGTTCAAAATGTCAGTCTCAATATGATGCAGATGTGAGGCTGGCTGCCAGCTGTCAGGGTCTCGCCTACAGCTGGCGTAAAGTGCTTCTTATCGTAAAAGTTTTCTATCTTTTTTTTTGCTGATAAGCGGTGCTGCCCCACCCTTGCCATCTCCATCTGTATCACAGGCTCACCTCAGGGCCAGTAGCAGCTCAGCCGAAACCAAGCGCAGCGGGCTCATACTGTACTTGAATATTACTTAAATAGATTAAAATAAGAAAAAGCGTAGATTGTGTTTATTTCGGAATTATGTTCATCTCAGAGATCGGGATTGCCATCCGGCGAGGCCGACTTGCCGGCGTCGATACGGCACGCCAAGACTGGCGGGAGCAAAACTGCTTGCAGCTGAGGTTACGAAGTACAGCACACTTTGCTACTGATTCTTTCATAGCCGGTTGTCAGTCGTTTGCCGCTGTAAGATACAGCAAAAGTACGCTGTCCCTGGATTCTTTGTTGGCGCTGTACCATCTGGTTTGGCCTGAAAGTCCCTGGCTCCGCTCATCCGATCTCTCACTTTAGGGCTCTACTAGAATGCGAGTAGTGAACTGCATGTGATGGGTGTTTGCTATTGCAATTGCTTTTGATGTTAGCTGTATCTTTCATACTGGATGCTTCAGTGCTCGCGTTTCTTTCTACAACCCGAAAACGAGGCTGGCATCTGTCCCCTGCATGCATCCCACGCTGCGGGAGACGGCGGCTATGGCTGTCGGTAGAATACTCAATACTGCTTCAAAGCTGTTGTAACTTGAAATCTTGTGATCTATCTACTCTACATACTGTATTGCATCATCATTTAACTCAGCATCGATATCATCTGCCATCACAAAGCTCTCGCGCTGTCTAGGGAGTTCTCGGGTGCTGGCGGTCACCAGGCCAGACAGCACACCCTCAGCGGTCAGAGCTGAGCAGAAGATGACACAATACCGCGAGTCTCTGATGTATGCACAAAGAATCAGAACTCAACAAACCATCATTACTGTAGCTGTTTGCAGTTTACTTTTGTTTCTTCCAACGATTTGTTCTGTTATTCAAATGACCGGCAAACAGACCTTGATATCAACCAATTCGGCACTATTTACTGCGAGATTTTATATGTAAAAAGAGATGCATATAAATAGAGAAATAAATAGGAATAAATAGACAAATCCTACTCGTCGGATTGAACCGGCAAAAGCCGTATTCTAGAGCATATTACAGGGCCCAGATCATAGACGCACCGACAAAGACTGCTGTAGAGTATCGAACAGACTGTGTCTCAGACCGATACAAGAAACACCGAAACACAAAAGAGCAGCAAAGTCTGTATGGAATACGTTGCATCAACACAGCCAATACGATACAGTACGACGTGACCAGAGACCGATTCCGATGCTTACATAACATGGCATTTGCACTTTTGATAGGGAATTGCCTCAGGCCGCAAGGTACCCGGATAGACGTTGGCAGGCGCTGGACACCCGTATCCGCGCTCCGAGTCGTTCTCCATCCCATTCCCCATTTGCCATTTCCTGCTTGCTCCTTTTCTAGGCTACTCTACGGCTCCTGCTTGGCCGGATTTCTTGCTCGCTCCTTCTCTGCGCTTTGCCAGGTCCCTTCCTGCTTTGGCTGTCCTTTGGCCGCGAGAATGCCAAAAGTGGGGCTTCCGTCTGGGATTAGCGCGCCCGGCCGGAAAGAATCGCTGAAAAAATAAATCGAAAATTCCGCAAAACCGTGAGCGCTGTAACGAGCAACGATAACGCTGGTATTGGCTTGGGGGAGCTGGAAGAGTTTTCAGAGGATACGGGGTAGAGATGAGATGTATAGAAAGTGGACAGTGGAAAGCATGAAACTGCAGTCTGTAAGATACGAAGCAGTCTGAACTCTGTATCTTAGGCCTGTGATAGCGGGTCGGCATCGAGATGTTTGGTAATTGGAGATATCACAGCGTGAGTGCTGGCCAGACGGCAACAGCGCCCATTGCTCTTTCCTCTTGGGCCTGCACATGCTGGTAGCTCTTTCCGTATCCATCACTGCCTTCCTTGTGTCAACCTGTCTACCCCAAAAAGACCGTATCTTGTAGACACTGAAATACCCTCCAAATACAGGGTCCTTGGCAGTCAAACAGCGCCGGTATTTCCCTCTAGGTCCCTAGATCCAGAAAACGCACTGTAACAGCTCCCCTAGCACCACCTATTGCCGCTGGCAACAGCTGGGCTGGGGCGGTGTCCCATAATAAATTTCGCAACCGAGGATTTTTTCCCCCTTCCTGCGATCTGACTTTTTCCCTTTCCCGTCTCTTTCCCTTTCCTCTTTCCCTCTTCTCTCCTTCCCTCCCTCCTTTTTTTCCCTCTCTTCTCTTTTCCCTTTTCTTCTTCCTTCCTCCCTTCTCTTCTTCTTCTCTTCCTTTCCTCTTCTCTTCTCTTTGGATCTTCTCTTCACATTTCCATACCAACTCCACTCATTCCTCTTTTCAGATTGTTCTGTGACCAGTCGCCAAAATGACCTCCAAGGAAGATATCAAGATCCTGGGCATGCCCGTAAGTCAGCAACCTCGCAAAGCATAGCGAAGACAAGATGGCATCACGAGATTGGCAATGAGAGCCAATGAGAGCAATGGGATGCACGAGCAACGAGTCGGATTGGCATTGCCAGACCATGGGCAAAACGGCAAACCAGCAAACGTGGCAGCAACAGCCGCAGCTGCAGCCGCTTGACCGACACTTGTGCAGCATCGTGGAATTCCCTCAGCAAATGGCAGATAGCAGCAACAAACATCATGGCCGCCACGACAGTCTACTTGGTGCCAGCAATTGCAAGCTGTGCTCACTCCATTGACCTACGCAATTGGAATTGAGCATTGAGCTGTTATCTGCCGGATGCCCGGGTCTATCCCGACAGCTCCCCGCCATTTCACCAGCTCGCCTTGCTCTCAATCTCATTGCCTCTCATTGCTAGCTCGGCTATCAACTTTATACAATGAATATCTACTAACATCTACAGTCCTTCGTGGTGGACTTCCTGAGTATGTTTACTCCCAACTATACCGCTCATTGAGCCGACACTCGACACACTCCCGCCATATATCACCCCGATATCAACTGGCGGGACTCCTCCAACGAATGTATACTGACTTCCTCCAGTGGGCGGTGTTTCCGCTGCCGTCTCGAAGACCGCTGCTGCTCCCATTGAGCGTGTCAAGCTCCTTGTCCAGAACCAGGTATGTGATTTTGTCTTTTGAATGTCTGCGATAAGATATTGCATTAGTGCTCAGCTATCACGCTTTGCACCAACGCATGTCTGTCAGGTTGGCCTCTCTTTAAACTTCAAAACTTTTCCGGCCGACAATCCCCTCCTTGGTGTCAGGGGTTGCCGATAAGCCGGAGCTGTTTATCTCGAGTTTTCTTTCCCGGTCACGTGAAAATGATCGGCACTCGGGTTGGAGGGGCCACCAGCAGTCTAATTATCTCATACACACTACAATGACAGCGCTAACCCCCTCAGGATGAGATGATCAAGGCCGGCCGTCTGGACCGCCGCTACGAGGGCATTGCCGACTGCTTCAAGCGCACCACCGCCGATGAGGGTGTCATGTCCCTGTGGCGCGGCAACACTGCCAACGTCATCCGTTACTTCCCCACCCAGGCCCTGAACTTCGCTTTCCGCGACAAGTTCAAGAAGATGTTCGGCTACAAGAAGGAGCGCGACGGCTACGCCCTGTGGATGGCTGGTAACCTGGCCTCCGGTGGTGCCGCTGGTGCCACTTCGCTGCTGTTCGTCTACTCCCTGGACTACGCCCGTACCCGTCTGGCCAACGACGCCAAGTCCGCCAAGAAGGGTGGTGAGCGCCAGTTCAACGGCCTGGTCGACGTCTACCGCAAGACCCTGGCCTCTGACGGTCTTGCCGGTCTGTACCGTGGCTTCGGTCCCTCCGTTGCCGGTATCGTTGTCTACCGCGGTCTGTACTTCGGTATGTACGACTCCATCAAGCCTATTGCCCTGACCGGCGATCTGGCCGACTCTTTCCTGGCCTCGTTCGCTCTGGGTTGGTGCGTCACCACTGGTGCCGGTATCGCCTCTTACCCCCTGGATACCGTCCGTCGCCGCATGATGATGACCTCTGGTGAGGCCGTCAAGTACAGCAGCTCCCTGGACGCTTTCCGCCAGATCGTCGCCAAGGAGGGTGTCAAGTCCCTGTTCAAGGGTGCTGGTGCCAACATCCTGCGCGGTGTCGCCGGTGCCGGTGTCCTGTCCATCTACGACCAGCTCCAGGTCATTGTCTTCGGCAAGGCCTTCAAGTAAACTACTGGAACCTACCAAAACACAAAATATCTTCTGGGCAACATGACGCCGGTACGATAGTGCTGGCGTGATGCGATTCGGAGGAGGGGATGTGTCTGGCGCGGACGTGGTAGAGATGTGGTGATGGAAGGCCAAAAAGGCGTCTGTCTGCCTAATCTGCCGTGTCCAGCCGGATCGTGGTGCCGGAAAAGTTTGGGTTGAACTTGTACGCGGCGGGGGAGCGGTTGTGTGTTTGCTGTGGCTGGAGTATACCTTTCTGGTCTTTTGCTCTGTCTTGCTGCACGCTGTAATTTATATCTTTGAATTTAAAAAGAACAGTTTCCCCGATAATCTTTGATGTGATGTCTGATGTGTATATGCTGTTGGTGTAGATTTTCGTCGATTTTCATGTGCAAGTCACGTGCAGGTTTACATGGTAATGGTTTGTATTAAAATTAAATATTTTGGTTGCAGTATGTACAGGTGTGGCTATCCAAAGCCTTGGGTATCTGGTCCTCCTCTTCCTCTCCCTTTATCTAGTTTGGCATCGTCAGAACATACGGCAGCCCTTGCGACTGCTCGTGCCGGTCGGCCAGTCGAATGATGACTGAGCCCCCGTCGGATGCCGTCGACCTTGACACACCTGACGCTCTACTCGCTATGGACGCCATGGATGCAGACCGTGCCGAGAGTGTCGACGCCGCGACCGAGGGCGCCGACAGGCCCGACCGCAGGCTCGAGCTCGACGGCTGGCTGCTGACCGTGTATGGGTGGCGCGTCTGCGCAAAGCTGTTGCCGCTCGACGACGAGTGCGATGTCTGGCGCAGATTGCGCGGGCGCGATGGGTGCTGTCTGGGTTGTAGCAGCGTTCGAGAGGCACGCGGCCGTCGCCGGCTTGTGCCGTCGCTCTCGTCGTCGTCGTCGTTGTCGTCGTGCTGCGGCTGGCTGCGGCTGCGGCTTCTGTTGGGCGTCGTCGGGCTCGACCGCGCACCCGTGTCGTCAATGTCGGCGTCGTCGTCGCTGTCTGCCGAGTTGTGAGATTCGCTATATGTGTAGCTGTCCTCCTTGCCGTAGGCGCTGTAGCTGTCGTCGCTGTCGCTGTCGTCCACCAACAAGCTGGGGTCCAGCGGTGTCATGCGCCGCAGGATCGTGGCGAGGTCGTGCATGAGCTGCTGAAACTGCCGGTGCGTGAGCATCTGCGTCGAGAACCGCGCAAACTCGTAGGCCGCTACGAACGATGGCAGGATCTCGCCGAGCGGCCGCTTGTCGCTGTCTTTGCTGTCTTTGTCTTCTTTGCCGCCACCGGCAATGTCGATCACGCCCAGGTCGGCCAGGTGCCCAATGTACTCTCGCAAGCCCATGTAGACGGGCCGCTGCAGCAGGGCGACGGCCTCGGGGTCGAGCTGTGGCGTATCGGGCGGCGATGTCGGGTCGGGCGGTGCGAGTGTGAGGGCTTTAGCTTCGATAAGGTTGGGCAGCTCGGCCACGACGGTGCTGTACTGGAGTGTCTGATTGTCGCCGTCGAGGCTGGGGCTGAGCGCTGGCGGTGCGTCCGCACTGCGTCCGCCGGCACCATCGCCCGCGCTGCGTCCGCGCAGGCCCGGCACGGGCTGGTTGGGCGGTGCCCAGCCGGGGTGCTCGATCTCGCCCCAGACGGCAAGGCATGGCGGCAGGTTGATGCCGAGCTCCTTTTCCTTTTCGACTGTCTCCACGCGCTTGAAGCGGACGATCTTGGGCGCTGGTTCGGCTTCGTCCTTTTCGTTTTCGGTTTGTTTTTCGGTTTGTTTTTCGTTGTGATCGAGCTGGCTGCCTCTGCCGCCGGTCATAAGCGGCCCTGCGGCCGACAGCATCGGACACATGTCGTCCAGCAGCTCCTCCGGCAGGATGCGCGGCCGCGACACAAAGGCAATGGCGGCGCTGCGACTCAGGCCGGCCGCGATCATCTTGCGCACATGCGTGCGGACGTCGCCCTTTTCAACGGGGACCCAGGCTTTGGGGATGGAGTTAAGGACGGCGCGGTTGATGAAGAGGCGCAGAAAGTAGACGACGAGGACGACGAGGATGGCAGAAAAGTAGGCGACGGAGACGATGATGATGGGCACGTAGTCGTGGCGGATGCGCGACTGGTTGATGATGTCGCCGGGGGTGACGAGCAGTAGGGCGACGACGAGGATGTGGAGGAATGTGTAGATGAAGCCGTAGACGATGCGGGAGAGGATTTGGAAGAGGGACGCCATGTCAGTGTTAGGCTTGGACAACTCGAGGAGTCGTCTGTGTCTTTGAGAGAGGTCGTGATGTCGAGGTCAATAGAAAGAGATCGGCGGACCGGGCGGCCGTATCATGACGCAATGATGCTCATATCTGTATTGAGGCTATTGATGCAACCATTCTAAGGCGGTCGTCGTCTCGTCTTCTCGTCGTCTCGCTGCCTGTCGGTGTCGATGTCGTCGTCAAAAGCTGGCCGTGGACAGGAGAGGCGAAGCTGCTCAGTGGTCAGCGTTCTCCGCAGCCGACGTAATTAAACGAATGTTTACTAACACAGCACTACTATGCAGCATGCCCTGTAAATTGTTTACTATGGCCCCACACACGCATATTCACGCCCGTGATTGGCCGCCTCCTTTGCCATGCATACCAACGTCATTGTCTCAGTGCCGTCAGTGCTGTCAGTGTTGTCAGTGCTGTATTGCTCTCCATGAATGAGTTGACTTTGCTTTTGAATTAAATAGTAACAAGCAGATGATAATGAGAACGCCAGTCTACGGTATCGTGACAGAATAGTACAAGAACAGAACAACTAAACAGATAAATCAAACACCGCCAATGTATCCCAGAATAAGACCTCGCCGTCACCTCATCTCATTACCAGTTCTTCTCCTACCGTGCCTCCTGTATTTCTGGTGACTCTTCGTCGAGCACGTCCTCTTGGTGCCGGCCGGCATTGGCCGCCTCGTCGGCAAGCCGCATGTCTGCCTGGGTCAGCCGCAAGTCGCGGCTGTACTTGCCAAAGTTGGCCACTAGGTCGGTGAGGCCGTCCTTGAGCGCGTCGAGGATCGTGTCGACCTCGGGACACGTGCGCACCGCCTCAATGTCTGTCCAGTGCAGCGGGAACGAGGCTTTGAAGCCGTCAAGCTTGCGGGTGACGCGCGTGAGCTCGCGGATGATTGTCGCGACGTCGCGCTGCACGTTGCCAAACTTGTCCTCCTGCAAACTGTGCACGGCCAGCAGCGACAGCGCGTTGATGGCGTTGACGTAGATGCTGGGCTCGCCGTACGGTCCACCGAGCACGGCTGCGGTGATGCGGTTCTGGAAGCGCATCTGGAACGGCCAGCCGACGGCCGGCAGCGCCAGGAACTGCCGCACCATGCTCTGCAGGCCGCTGTTGGGGTTCTCGGGCCCGCTAATGTCCTGCTGCACGTCGAGCAGCCGCTTCTTGGCATCCGTAAACACCTTGTTGGTGAACGGGCTCAGCCGCGGCGGGCTCTGCGGGTCGATGGCCACCTTGTTGACCATGTCGCTAGCAAACTTCTTCTTCTTGGGCGTGCCCACGAGGATCTGGTCGTCGCGCACCGGCTTGGTGAGCCGCTTGTATTCGGGCTCGGAGGCGGCGCTGGGCTGGCTGGCCGGCTCGACTGGTGCCGGTGCTGGTGCGGGTGGGTCGATGCGCTGCTCCAGTGTCTTGATGACATCCAGACAGTGCTTGCACACCTGCGACCACGCCGAGCCGTCCTTGCGGTCAATGTCGGTGTAGATGGCCACGCGACGGTCGGGGAAGTCGCGCGCAATAAAGCCCAGCTCCCACAGCGCAAACGCCTTGATCTTGTCCTTCTTGCTGCGCAGGCCGTTCAGCAGACTGCCGTTGGGGTCCTTGGAGCCGTTGGTCAGCGGCTTGCCGTCCTTGAGTGGCTCGTTGACGAGGAAGAGCGTAAACGCCGCGTTGCCCACGACAAGCAGCAGCGACAGCAGAAAGCCGGCGCCCAGGCAGTGCACGAGGAAGCCCCAGGTCGAAAAGTAGGGCTTGAGCGTCGGCGGCAGAGTCGACTTGGGCAGGCTGTAGAAGGGGCGGAACAGCGCCAGCGTAATGCGCCAGGCAATGGAGCGGAAGAACACGCCGTACAGGAAAATGCTGAGGAAGACCGAGACCAACGAGCGCGTCAGAGCGGTAAAAGCGTGAATGGGCACTTCGGCCAGCAGCGCGGTGTACAGCTGGCTCTTCTTGGCGCTCTTAACGGTGCCAGGGATCGTGCGCGCTGTGCCCAGCAACAGGCGGTCGCTGTCGCGGAAGAGGTGCATCGCGGCGTTAGTGCTGCCCACGACGACGACATGAAACACCAGGAACAGCGCGCGCTCGTTGAGGCGTGTGCGGTCGCCGGGGTAGTGCGTGACCCAGCTCAGGGTGGACTCCTCCGAGGCCGACCAGCGGTAGACCTGGGCGAACAGCCAGGCGGAGATGGCGTAGGACAGGACGGTCTCGATGGTCTTTGGCTTGGCGGCATTGAAGAGGAAGGTCTCAAAGGGCGAGTTGGAGGTGCGGATGCCGATGTGGAACTGTGCGATGCGCAGGATGATGATGATGAGGCCGCAGAAGAAGATGACGAGGGCGCGGAAGCCGGCGCTGCTCAGCGGGAACCAAGCCCAGAGCCCTGACGGTTAGCTTTGTAAAAAAGTTTTGGGGTGAGGATACACACATGACGACCAGCTGGACAGTGCTAGCGACTGCGCATAGGCAATGCCCAGCAGCACGAGCGCCGTCGACGAGAAGCGTCTATGCAGCGCCGGCTGCAGAAAGTCCTTGTACGGAGGTGCCCGGCGGACGGCCTCCGGGGCGGATGAGGGTGCACGCGTCGACATCCTGGCCATGCATTGACCGGAGACGGTGTCGGGCGTGTGGTCGTGGAAGAAAGGGGTGCTTGGCGGAGGTGGTGGTGATCGCCAAAGTCGTGATCGAAAAGCAGCTTTTGAAGCTTGTGAAGCTTTTGGCGTGCAAAGTAAACAGTAAATGCAGAGTAAATACTGGCTGCAAGGGGTACTAAAAACTAGCCAAAAATAACACCAAAAGGCCCAACGCGCCTGACAACGGTCACGTTTGGGGTCAGGTGTAGTGGGTGTGCAAGGTTTTATTGGTCGACTTTGCTAATAATACCCACTTAAAAGAGCTCGAACAGCTTCTCACTGTGCTGCGCTACAGCGAGTCGCATGCTGACTAATAAACACAGACGTCACTTCATGATGTCAGATGTCGACGAGCTGTCAAGTGCTCTAGAGTCTACACCTTTTCTTACAAACTCATAATGGATGCGCCAAAGCCAGTAAGCGAGGCCCAGGAGGCCCAGAAAACCCTCAGAGAGGCCCTTGTCAGCCTGGGAACGGCGCTCGTCGACCCGAGCACGCCGGACCGCCATGCCGTCCAGCAGCAACTCTCGGAACTTCTTCAGAAGTGAGTCAAGGCACGAGAGGGGGCTGGAACACGTATTTATGATAGATAGTATGCTAATTGTAACTGCAGAACCCCAACTATAGCTCTGCTTCCCGCGTTGAATGTCGCCATCGTGCCCGGCAGAGTGCCCGAGGCAGCCCGCCTCGAGTTCATGGCCCAGCTCGCCATGCTCCCCATGCGCCGGGACGGCGTGCGCGCAACGCTCGAATTTGTGTTCTCTGTGCACCCCTCGAACTCGGGAGACTCTGCTGGTGCCCAGCCGCAGAAAGAGGGCGCCCAGATTACCCCAGAGGCCTTGAAAATGGCCACCAGACTGCTCGCCAGCCCGGCCCAGCGCGTGACGGCCGACAGCTGGTTCCGCGGCATTGCGCCCCAGCTGCTCGAGCTGCTCGACGGCCACGATGGACTGGACCTGGCCAAGGTGGCGGCGTATGTCATTGGCTTTGGCATCCTGGGGCGCAAGAGCTTTGGCGCGCCCGGCATGCCCGGCTGGAACAGCTTTGCCGAGCCCATGCTGCGCGCCATCGACCCGACCACCAGTCAAAGTTTGGGCACACTACAAGACGACAAGAAGGTCGTCGACTTGCGCAAGAACGCGGCCGTCGTGCTGGTGTCGGACGACGGTGTTGCTCAGGGTCTGCGGCGGCTGCAGACGCTAATCATCTCGCACCCGAACCCCGGCCTGACACGGCGGCTTCTCAGTGCAATTGTCCTGCCGCTCTGGTCACTTTCGTCGTGGACAAACGCAAGCAAGCAGTGCGAGGAGGACTACTGCCTGCCGGCGCGCAATCTCCTCAAAATCTACCTCAAGATCTCGACCAACCCCGACAAGGCGATGCCGATTGTGCGTGATCTGCTGTTTGAGGGCCGCAGAGACGCCAGCAAGAACCCGCAGTGGGAGTACCAGCCCAAGGACTCAACCGGCAACAGCATCTGCATCGTGTCGGCTCCAGACACGCCGCCGCACCCGGCCGAGGTGCTCCAGACACGGTGGAACGAGATCGGCCCAAAGTCAGACGCCCTGATCGACCTGCTGGCATCCATCTCGACAGACGACGAGGACATCTCGTCTGTCTTCCTGGATCTGTTTGGCCGCTGGCTGGTATCGAGAAAGCCCAAGCAGAAGAAGAAGCCGGGTATTGTGCTGATCAAAGAGGAGGACGACGACAAGAAAATGGACCTCGACGGCGTCAGCGACAGCAATCCCCTCGCCGATGTCCTCGAGGGCAGCATCCTGCAAAAGATGATGCAAAAGTTTCCAGAGAAGCTCGCCGGCAAGCCAGACCACATATTCGAGCTGGTCGAGGGCCTGTTACGGCAGACAGGCGAAGATGGAAATAACGAATCGATAGCAGAGGACGAGACACTGCCGGTCTGCCTGAGCTTGCTGAACCTCGTCGTGACATCGCCCGGTTTCCGGCGCGCCAAGTCCGACCCCAAGGCAATCCAGTCCATCGAGAGCTCCCTCGAAAAAATTGGCCAGGCATCCGGCTCGGACGCCGTCGATGACAACGCCAAGACGGCCAAGAATCTGCTTCTTTTCTTGAAATACAGAGACGAGCTGGATGATCCCGACGCTGCTGCTACAGAACCAACGCCAAAGCAGCTCGTCGAGGACCGCAAGACGTACAGCCTCGCCATGTCGTACATCATGCAGGCCGATTCGCCGCCGCCCGTACGCTCCGAGGGCATTGCCCTGCTGCAGGGTCTCGTCCAGTCCAACAGCGCTGTGCTCGATATTGCGCAGATGCTCGTGCTCATGTCATCGCTGCTCGACGAGAACGAGGACTATGTCAACCTGCGCGTCATCAAGGTCTTTGCGCTCATCGCCAACCGCCACCCCAAGTCGACCACCAAGGAGCTGCTGGACCACTACGTCGATGCCGCCGAGACCAAGAGCGTCGATGCGCGCCTGCGGTTCGGCGAGGCGCTGCTGCAGGTCGTGCAGCGGCTGGGTGATACATTTGCCGGCGACACAGCCCAGCAGGTCGGCGAGGCGCTGCTGGAAACGGCCGGCCGGCGCGGCCACCGCGCCAAGACGGAAGCCAAGCAAGCTCGCGAGGCCCGCATGCAGGAGATGAAGAACAAGAACAAAAGGGCGGATGTGGACGATGACCCAATGGACTTGGACGAGGCGTTGCTATCGGACGAGGAGAAGCAGAGAAACGAGATCCTCGGCCGCATCGTCGAGGGCTGGGGCAGCAAGCGCGGTAGCGAGGACGTGCGTATCCGGGCGTCGGCACTGTCGATTCTAGGTGCCGGCATCGAGGTCAATATCGGCGGACTGGGCGCGACCCTGGCGTCTGGCGCTGTGGATCTGTGTCTGCACATCCTCACTATGGAGACGGAGCTGGAGAAGGGCATCCTTCGGCGCGCGGCCATCATTTTGATCCTCAGTTTTGTGCGCGCGCTTCACGAGGCGCGCCAGGCGAACCGGCGGCTGGGCTTTGGCCTCACGCAGCAGAGCCAGGACGACATCCTGCGGATCTTGCGCTACGTTGCCGGCACCGATGAGGACGGTCTGGTCAAGCAGCACGCCATCGACGTGATTGAGAGCCTGGAGAACTGGCAGATGACGTCGCTGATGCCGCGCGATATGGAGACCGAAAATAGTACGAATGGTCCGTTTGGCGGTCTTGCCAAGCTGGCCGGCCTCTCCATCATCCCGGCCAACCTCGGCAGTACAACTCCGTCGACAAGTCAGACACTCAACGGCAGGCCGCGGATTGAGGAAATTGAGTAGCACAACACATATATGACGCATGTTGGCCTATGCCATGCAATAGTTCCAATATATTATAACTAATACCCAAGAAACACTCAAGATAATCACAGACAAATCCACTATAGAAAATTGCAAAAGGCAAACACCAAGATAACTATGGGCAGCACGGATCCAGCCGGGCCATACGAACTGCTAGACGACTCTGTTGCGGCCACCGTAGTGTTTGGCAGCTCGTTGGCTTGATTGTTAACATATGAATACCTTATTGGATAAATAATATCACAGAGGAACATACCAAGCTCGATGATGGACGGTACTTCGGTCTTGCAGAGACTCATGAGTGTCGAGTTGCCCAGTAGCACGTCTAGGCGCGCCAAAGCCTTGGTGGCCATTGCCTGGAAACGGATAATGCGTGTCGTATTGCCGTCAAACGTCTCGTTGAGCTTCGTGGCATTGCGTGCGAGCATCACCTTGGCCTCGAGCCGCACGATGGCCTGGCACTGGGAGCGCGTCTGGAAGCCAGCACAGAACTGCTGCAGCGTCGCGTTGGCCTGCAGTGCATCCAACTCGGGCTGGTCCCGCGTCACCTGGTCTTGGATCTGGGCGGCGCGTGTACTGTTGTCTCGGGACGCCTGGGCCAGCCGGGTTGCATTGTTCACGATCTCAACACGGTTTTGCAGACGAATCATGTGCTTGCACGATTGGTCGCTACTCTCGATGGAGAAGATTGCGTTGCACGTCGACACAAAGGTGGCATTGTTGCGGAAGCGCTGCAGAAGAGCACCCTGTGGCGTTGATGAATTTTGCAGCTGTGCAGCATCGTTGCGGAACCTGGCAATGCGCGTGTCGTTGCCGCGGAAGATCAGCTGTAGCCGTGTATCGTTGGATGCCGTGTCCAGCAGCCGGTTGAAGTCTTGGAAGATGGCGCACCGTTCGAGAGTCGACCCTTGGTTTGGCTTTTCCGTGTCCTCCTCGTCACTGTCGTCGTCGTCTTCTGTATTGTCGTCGTTGCCATCGTCCGTATCATCATCATCGTTCCCGTTATCACCGCCATCGTCACCTCTCCCACTCCCATCACCGACGCCGTTCTCCGTGTCCTGGCCGTCGCCTTTAAACCTGTGATGGAACCCAAAGCCATGGCCCCGAAACCCATCATGTGGCTGGAGGTCAGTCGAGTTCTGTTTTAACGTCGAGTTGAAGCCCTGAGCCAGAGTCGAACTGAATGCAGTGAAAGCAGCAACGGCTACCAGAGCCGGCCTCATCTTGACGGTATTGATCAGACGATCCAGTCGTTGCTAAAGATTAGTGTGTATCAGGAATAGATCATGGCTGCATCAAGCAACGCCAGAGATCTTGGAGATTCTCAATAATAAAGAGGCTTGGCGAAATAGAAAAAGGCCAAACCGAGTCACAGGAAGAGGAAGAGAAATCACATCTATAGAGGTGATATATGACGGGTAAGGCAAGGCATTGCAGGTTGGCGTGCCCATATGATGCTCAAGAGCTTATGCCAATGACAAGCATAAATATCATCAAATAAATACGAGAATTCAATTGAGAACTCATTGCAACCATTGTCGTGCTTTTGTGTTTTGTTTGATCGCGTACTGATCGACGACGAGATCCAGTGCAGAGGCGGTTTGATCGCCCCAGCCGTGATAGTCAACAAAGCCCCGACCGGGAGTTGGAGTCGTGTCGTCTGTCATCTCGGCTTGTTGTATTGTTGTTCTGCTGCTTGTTCCGTCTTGTTTAAATGTCCGATATCGATTCGCGTAGATGGACACCTCACTTCATGCACAACACAGCAGACGCTGAAAAGTCTAGACTTGTATTCCGGCAAGATTGATCTGATGGAGATCTGCTTATCTATGAGGCCACTTCTTTTGCTTTTCCAGACCTTTGCTTTCCTTTTGCTCTCATCTGCATAAATCCTCAGAAAATAAGAAGTCGGTCAGCATGTCGAACCGGGTGGTCGACATTAGCGGCACTTGCCATCTGCCGACGTGGTCACCAAGCATCGCATTGACTTAATGAGATAGCCCTGCTCGGGTCTGACTCGACTCCGGGAATGTGTAGACTGCCTTAATTGATTCATAACTCGTAAATATCTTCCATATATCCATCATCCTCAGATGATCGGGTTCGAGCCGGCCTCGCGGTAGAAGCTAAGACTGCGGTCCGCACCAGCAATGCAGAAGCTCTCCGTGTCTGCGCCGGGCCGCTCCGACTTTGGTGGCAGCCACTTGACACTCCAAAGTGCCTTCATCTCTGTCTCGCCGTTTGTAGCCACACATGTTCCCAGCTCAATGTTCCAGACGCGCACCTTGCCGTCCATGTAGCCGGCCAGGAGGTACTCGCCCGAGGCCGAGAAGTCGAGCGACATGACCCACACAGACGGGGTCGAGGCGGTTGCACCCGGTGGTGTCAGGCTTCCAACAGGCTCGCCATGTCTCATGTCGTAGATTGAGATGACGCCGGCATCACCACCGGCCGCCAGTCGCCGGCCGAGAGGCGAGAATGCCACTGCGCGCACGGGCTTGGCAAGACCGGGTAGCGTGTACACCAGCTTAGACTGGTCGTTGTTGAACACGTTGACCGAGCCGTTCTGGTAGCCTGCGGCTGTGTACTTGCCGTCCTGGCTCAGGTCGACGGCCATGGCAAAGCTGCTTGTCGCGCGGTTGTGGGTGCTGTAGACAAGCAGGCGCGATTTGGCCTCAATGTCCCAGATGCCGACGCGCCCGTCGTGTGTAGTGTAGGCCATGTACTTTTCGTCGTTGCTCAGAGCTAGGGCCCATGCGTCGCTCGTCTTTTCAGACTTTTCCGGCTTTGCGCCAGTCTCGCCCTCGCCCTCCTCTCCAGCCTCGCCCTTGCCGCCCACAAGGTCCTTGGGCCGTAGTGCCGAGTCGAGCACCCAGTCGCCCGCCTCGCTCTGCCGCCAGATCTTCACGTCGCCGCCGAAGCCCGCCGAGCAAGCAACCTTGCCGGCACCGCCCTTTGCCGTGGCCACATGGTGGCAGCCGAGCTTGTGCGCGCCGTCGATGGACTGTGCAATGGAAAAGTCGGCGCTCGCGGTGCTGTGGAAGCGCAGTGTCGATGCGCCCGATCCTGAAATAAGAGTCGTCGGCGTCGCTGCTATTGAGAAGATGTCCGTTTCGTGGGCTATCACGTTAGTCAACTGTCGAGATCATCGTCGCCATCGTCATCATCATTGGCGGGGTCGTACCGTTATCAACCGCCTTGGCGATGTAGTACTGTTTAGACTGGGAGGGTTAGCTATGTTAACGGCATTAGACACTAAAGGGCCACTTACCATTGCGACTGCTTTCAAAATCAACTTTGAAATTGCTAGGGTGATGATGGTTGTCTAGAGGTTGAGGTCGATGCCGTTGAGCTATTGTACGCAGTAAAAATTATTGTGGGGTGCGTGAGGCCAACAGCTCTTGCCCAAGCTTACAGCCTCTTTGTCCGTTGTTTGCATAGCTCTTTCCTATTACAACCACGATCGTTATTTCCAATTGGGAAATATATCTAATAGAACAACACCTAGCCAGCAGTTGATGGTTGCTATTTACGATCGCAGATGTTCCTCATTAGGAAACTTCGTCTCGCATGCAGGAAGTCGCGATGCACTACGTCACATGTTGCCTGGCGACTCGGATCGTGCAGGGCAGGTGCCAGCGCAGCACTTGCCCAAACCGTTGAAAGTAATGTCTAAATTGCTTTTAAATGTCGCTAAATATGTACAAGGAGAATGGTCTCTCCCGTTCTGTCAGAACTACAGAACGCTCCTGCCTCGCTGGCCTCCTTCCTGCCTTTCTTGTCGTTGCCGTCCCGATCATAGACACGTGACACTTGGTCCGGCATTTCAACTCGGCAGCCTTCTGCGCCGGTATGCCGGACTCTGGTCTCGTCAAGTATTGTACATGTTAGCCGGAGATGTGGTGCGTATGCATTTCAGCAAGTGCATTGACTCTCTGGCTCGTGTTGTGGTGGTGTGTTGCAACTATCATGTCCTTAGATGGACTTCTTGAGCATATCCCGTATTGCTGTGCAGAGTTAGCAATGTTCGTTCTCGAGGCTATGGCAGCAGCAGTGTTTAGTAGCTGCTCCTGCCAAATCCGTCGTTACTTACACTCCATGCAGTGTGCGCACACGTGGTGCTGCCGCTTTGTCCGGCCGCATGCCGGGCACTTGCACAACGACTGGACGTCCTTCAGAGCCTTGCCGGCCATCTGCCGGTGGCGCTTCTTCATGTGTGACGTCTTCTTCTTGGGCACCGCACGCAGCACCGACTCCCAGATGCCCTCGAGGAAGGACGAGATGGAGGGGAACGCAATCGAGAAGGCGGGGAGGTATGGCGTGGCGGCAATCTGGCGGGCGAACAGGGAGGCGGCGCGGAATGTCCGTAATGGTATTAATGAGCTCGAGACGAGAGTAGATGTGAGAGAAGCCGACAGGGCGGCGGTGGCGGAGGCCGAAGTCTTGGGTGCCGAAAGCCGGGGCAGCAGGGCGGCGGCCGAGAAGGCCGAGCGGAGGGGGGCAGCGGCCATTGTGTGAGAATGGGTTTGAGCAGTTGTGTTAGGCAATGTGGTATGTTCGTGTCGTGGTAGCCGTCAACAATCTGTCGTATCGTGACATTGGATCTTCAATCGATATCGACTTCAAATTCTATTTTTTGGGCCGCTTATTTTTTCTGATTATGTCAGCTACGTTGGTCGACGGCCCGCTTCAGGTGAACTAGTCCTAATCAGGCGCTGTCTTAGCTAGTGCTGTCCTCTGTCTTTTGCTACTGCTGCCAGCTTGCTAGCAGATGCTAGTGTGCACCTCCCCATGCTCTCCTGGGCCCTTGTGGGTCCACTTAGACTGCCGACTGGCCAATGGCGCCCGACTAGGACACACGGACGACAACGAGAGCCAATCAGGAACGCGCAGCCCATCTTTCCTTCCCCTTTTCAACCCCTGTTCGCGAAAGGCAAGGGAAGGGGGAAGGACAGCAGCGACAGCAAGACCGTTGTTGTCAGGCCTCTGGGAATAGGGGAAGGAGAGGAGATTTGCTCCTTCCCCCCTGAAATTGAAATAACCGGCAGGTGCTACCTGCGCTCCTGCACCACAATTTGTTTCGTCCCAATTTCCAATTCCCCCCCAAAACCCAAAGGGCAACTCTATTTTGTTCTATTTTGTTTCCTCCTTCCTGTGACATCGCGACCGCTTCATTGCCACTCCTCCCAACACCGCAACCACCACTTCTCGCGCATCGTCTTGCACAGCTCTGAGACCGCCATTCTCTAACGAGTAGCTTCACCGTATTCACTCTCACCACCCCCATCAAATCCATCACAATGGCGGCCATGCCCCCTGCTACCATCTACCCTCAGAGCCATGTCGGTTTTGACAGCATCACGTCTCAGATCGAGCGCAAGCTGCTGAAGCGTGGTTTCCAGTTCAACGTTATCTGCGTTGGTAAGTTTGTCGAGTCGGTGGTGTGTTGTTGTTGCAGCTCGCGGAGCTCCGGTGTGGTCGGAATAGGGGCCCGTCATCGGACGCCGACCCCTATTGCCGCGATCACGAGGTCAAATGCTTCATTCTGCTGAAACAACCACATTCACGCACGCATCGTACAATGCTATACCACACTGCTTCAGCTGCTAACCCCCCACAGGCCAGACTGGTCTCGGCAAGTCCACCCTCATCAACACCATCTTCGCCTCGCACCTGATGGAGTCCAAGGGCCGCCTGGTCCCCGACGAGACCATCCGCTCGACCACTGAGATCCACGCCGTTTCGCACATTATCGAGGAGAACGGCGTTCGGCTCCGTCTGAACATTGTCGACACCCCTGGCTACGGCGATCTGATTAACAACGACCGCTGCTGGGACCCCATCGTCAAGTACATCAAGGACCAGCACTCTGCCTACCTGCGCAAGGAGCTCACTGCCCAGCGTGAGCGCTACATCCAGGACACCCGCATCCACTGCTGCCTGTTCTTCATCCAGCCCTCGGGTCACTCGCTCAAGCCTATTGATATTGTCGTCCTGAAGAAGCTGTCTGATGTTGTCAACGTTGTGCCCGTCATCGCCAAGTCCGACTCCCTGACTCTGGAGGAGCGTCTGGAGTTCAAGGCCCGCATCAAGGAGGAGTTTGCTTTCCACAACCTCAAGATGTACCCCTACGACAACGACGAGTTTGACGAGGAGGAGCGTGCTGTCAACTCGGAGATCAAGGTGTGTATTTGCCATGTGAATATGTTTAAAGATAACAACTAACAATACAGAACCGCATTCCCTTTGCTGTTGTCGGCTCCGAGAAGTCCATCATCATCAACGGCAAGCAGGTCCCTGCCCGCCAGAACCGGTGGGGTGTCATCAACGTCGAGGACGAGGAGCACTGCGAGTTTGTGCACCTGCGCGACTTCCTGCTGCGCACCCACCTGCAGGACCTGATTGAGACCACTTCCCAGATCCACTACGAGACTTTCCGTGCCAAGCAGCTGCTCGCCCTGAAGGAGAGCAGCGCTGGTGCTGGTGGCCAACACAGCCGGCCCATTAGCCCTGCCGCCGACCGTGAGCTGAGCCGTGGCTCGCAGCGCGTTGCCGTCAACGGATACTAAGGTCCGGGGACTGATATGGTCTCCTCTGCAACAGACATACCCCGTCTTCTGTTTGCATTAATTTCATGATCAGTTCTTTGGTTCCTGTGTTCGGTCTTTCGTTGTCCAGTTCCAGTTCTTATTTCTTATTTGTTTCAGCCTTTTTCCTGCTCTCATCATACCCCTGGCCGACGACCTGGCCGGCTGCTCGACTCGGTCCTGTCACGACAATAGGAAACGAGAAATCGGACACGCCGTGTCTCTTTGTCGGCCTCGACTTTTAATTCCAGCACCAGCTACAACAGCAATTAAAAAGAAAGGCGAAGGAAGCGGGCGGATTCGGCATCATATCAAAGTCCTGGTTGGCTCTAGGGCTTGAAGGCACACTCTTGGCTGTCAGACCGGCATAGTGGTGCCTGCTTTGCTTGCCCTGCTTGCTGGTTTGGCAAAAGGTGTGATGGTAGACGGCGCTGGCCTTGCATGCTTTTCAATATCCTTCTTGTCGGCTTGGCTTTCTTTTGTGGTCCCGTTGTATCTTTAATAGCTTCCTTTTGCTCTTCAACACGTATTTTCTTTGTACCTATTCTGATTATAATGCTTTTGATTATGATGCCGTGTTTGTTTTTACTTAATGGCAGCTTAATGCTTGCATGTGTCGGCTTAGTAATCGTGCTGGCATACATTGTCTAAGAAGATGCCTTTTATAATTCAAACTGGTGACCTCGTATTGATAATTCTATAGTGACTCTGGTTACTTTTGTATTACTTCTATAGCTCTGAACGCTTCAACCCTACTTGCTCTCAGCGGGCTTGTAGATGAAGCCCTCGAGCTCGGCAAAGGCCTTGTCGAGGTCGTCGTTGACGATGATGATGTCATGGACGCCGGGGGTCTTGCTGTACTCGAGCTCCTTGAGGGCCTGCGTCAGGCGCTTCTGGATGCTCTCCTCGGTCTCGGTGCCGCGGCCGCGCAGGCGCTGCTCGAGGATCTCGTTGCTCGGCGGCGCAATGAAGACGTAGCGGGCCTGCCAGTTGCCGCCACGGGCGCGCTGCTCCTGGATCTGCTTCACGCCCTCCATCTCAATGTCGAGGACGACGACGCGGCCCGAGGCGGTCTGGTCGGCAATGGTCTGCTTGCTGGTGCCGTAGCGGTTGCCGCCAAACTTGGCGTGCTCGACAAAGCCGTCCTTGGCGATCAGGTCCTCGAACTCGGCCATGGGCACAAAGTGGTAGTGCTCGCCATTGTTCTCGCCGGCGCGGGGGTTGCGGGTCGTGTGGGAGACGGCTGTTATTCTTTGTTAGATGTGTTCGCAGAGGAGCAAGATAAACTTACACAGGCAAAAGGTCTCGGGGTGCTTGGCAAAGAGTCTGTTGATCAGAGTGCCCTTGCCGACTGGGTTGTTAGCGCAGTTCTAGTCGGGTGGTTCGAGATATTCGAGAGCATACCGCCAGAGGGGCCGGAGATGACGACGGGACGGGTATCGGTAGGAGAAGGCATCTTGCTGTAGAGGCGGGTGGTGATCGAGGTGGTCGAGGGGGAGAAGAGAGGTCGGGTTGAGGACGGAGCCAGAAAACGGGTTCGGAGTGTGTGGCGGAGAGATTGCGGGAGGTGCACGGCCATGTACGCAATCAAGCAAAACGACTGCAAATCGAGCAAATAGGCAAATAGAGAAAGGATACGAGACAGATACAGAACAGGGTCGCAACGACGTCAAGAGACAGCGTGGAGGGGCGGTGGATGCCCCTGCTGCTGCTGCTAATAGCGATGAGCCAGGCCACCGCCTAATGTGGTCCTTGGTGTAATTAGAGTGGGGACTGGATATGGCAAAATCTACCAACTGGGGCAGCGAATTGAGCCCAGATAAAGGCGGTGAGAGATTCCGGGTGAGTCAGCAAGACTGTCGGTGTAAGCGGTTGCAGGGCATCTCGATGTTCACATCACGACAAGTTATTTATGAAACAGCTGCCTTGTGGTCTTGTAGTTATTTAATCAGCTTGGAAGAACTTTTTTCGTTTTATTTTTCGGCATCTTTCTGGAATTATTTGTTTTTTTGTGCATTTATTATTGCAAATCTGAAAATAATCACGGATTAAGAAAAGAAAACGTTAAAAGAATCAAAGAATGCATCATTTTCATTTAATGCAAGAATAAATATGTAACCGAGACAAGACAGATAACATATCTCGAACTGTTTCTCCAAGCCACCCATAAACAATATACCATGGTGGCCAATACCCAATCGTTTCTCATAAAAAGCAAAACTTTTAAACCCATCCTTCACACCTCTTACATCAGGCACGCCAGACGACGGCTGCTGTGCAGCTCCGACGCCGACACCTTGACGCGCGAGTTCGGACCCGTCCACACGAAAATCTCCACAGACCACTCGTACCACACCTTGGTGTCGTCCGTCTGCCGCCACATGCTGACCTCAATCTCCGCATCCTGCGGGAAGTACATGGGCTTCTTGAGCGGGAAAAAGATGGGGAACCACGAGATCATGTCCTTGCTCTTGCGGTCGATCTGGTCGGGGCGCGTGCTGATCTCAATGGGCTCAGCCGTGTTCTCGGGCGCCGCCGCACGGCCGTCGGCCGTCACCTTGGGCTGGTACAGCACCGATTCAAAGTAGCCGGCCAGACCGTGGATGACACCGCGCGGGCGGCACACAAACTTGAGGTGGCAGTGGCGGGCGTTGTGCTCGTTGAGGCCACCTGCGAGGCTCATGGCACCGCCGCCGCCGGTCTGCACCTTCTTGCGGTCGTGCTTGGCCTCCCAGTCCTCGACAAACGGCAGACGCACCGGGTGCACAAACTCCCAGGCCTGCTGGAAGCGCGGGTGGCCCGGCACCTTTTGGGACACCAGGTCAATAGCGTACAGGTGGACCACCCACGGCGTCTCAAAGGCCATATCATCAGTCGCCATGCGGCCCGACAGGTCCGTATACACTTTCGGATAGGAAATGGGGCTCAGATGGGCCGTGTACGACTGCGGGATCGAGATACCGTGCGGCCGCGCAATGTGGCGCTGGATGCCGTCAATGCACTCGGGCGACAGCTCGTTGTCGGCAAATGAGCCCAGAAGCTCCGACACCAGAATGTCGACCTTGGTAATCGTCTTGGACTCCTCGTGGCCCTCGGCAACGGGGCCCTCCCACTCGCGCATGTCCGTCTTGATAAGATGCACCTTATTGCCCCACACCGTCTTGTTCATGCGGGCCAGGTAGACGTATGCGTTCTGGTTCTTCTCCAGCGCCCACAGCTGGATGGGCACACCCGTGGCCTTGCTGGCACGGATCACGCGCGTCACAAGGGGACCGCGGCCGGCACCGGCAACAGTGACCACCAGCTCCGGAATGGTGCGCGCACCATCAGTGGGGGCGGCTCTGCCCGGACGCGGAAGTGCCGACGACGGCAGGTTGAGCGCCTTCCAGTCGGCCATGGCAGCCGTGATGGCCTTCTCGTACTGGTCGTACTTGACCGGGTCGCCCTCAAACACCTCGTATGTCGCCGACTCCAGGTTGTCGGCCAGCGGCTGCAGCGGTGACTGCAGCCAGTCCTGGAAGTTGGTCAGGGTGGATGTTTCCGTCTCCGAGTACGGCGCCTGCTCACGCTCAAGGTGCTTGAGGTACGAGAAGTAGGCGTTGCCCGTCTGCTTGCGCTTCTTATCGGCAGGCGACTTCTGGCCCTTGTTGCTAGCAGCCTCGGCCAAGCTAGGGAAGTCGGCGGCGGCAGCGGCAGACGGGGACTGGGGCGAAGACGACGAGGGTGACTCGCCAGCCAGTTCCTCGGCGGTGGGGCCGACGTCGCTCAGAATCAACCAAGGAGCAGACTTGAGGCGCATAAACATGTTGATCATGGCCTGGTGGTTCTTGCTCAGGCTGGGGTAGCCCGCGCGGTTTTGCTGGAAGATAGACGGGCCAAACGTGAGGGCGTAGACTGGCTCGGCGAACCAGCGCGTCTGCAGCTCAATCTCGGGCAGCCGCTTAGGCACCCGCACGGCGGCGCTCAGTCTCTGGTCGTAGTCGCAGAGCGTGCGGATGGTGTGCCAGGTGTCCCAGGCACTGTAGATGTCAATCTCCTCGTTGCCCGTCTGGCCCGAGGTGTAGGCATCAGGGCCGGACAGCGTGGTAGTCTCCTCCTCGAGACCGGGCTCACGGTACATGGGCAGGTGCACAACGAGCGTCATGCGCGCCGCCACCCGCAGAGCCTCCTGGATTGCACGGGCATATTGCGCCACGAGCTTCTCACTAGCGTCGGCACGGGGGCCGGGGATGATGATGCTGCGGACGCCGCAGAAGCTGGCATAGGCCACCTCGATGTTGAGGACCTGGCGAGACAGGTTGGCCACGAGAGGGTCGGCCGAGTAGAGGTCGATCCACGGGCTGCAGTAGCCGACAACAGAGGTGACATAGGTGCCGGGAAACAGCGAGGTGTCCTCGTCCGAGAGAGTAGGGATGGTGGGCGAGGGCAGCGAGGGGTTGGCACGCTCCTCGGGCGTGAGGTCGCGGGCATTGATGTCTGCGATGAAACGCTCCTTGAGGTCCTCCACGCGCTTGCGGAAGTGGGCGTTTGTGATGGGAGCCGTGGTAAAGATGAACTAGCATGTTAGGGTGTTGAGCCAGGTAATGAGATGAGATAACCACCAAGAAGAAAGAAGACTTACACCTTGGTTCAGGACCTGGCGGTACTGGTCGTCGGGCAGGACTTCCGTCCGGGCCGAGTCGTGTTGGCCAATATAAAACACCGGCCGGGCGGACTGGTAGTCCTCATAGGCGTGCTGGGGAGCCATCTTGCCGTGTCGTTTGCAGAGCCTCTGGAGCGGGAGAGGTCTATTTGATAAATGAGAATGAGATTCTGGACCGGAGCCTTGTCGGAGTGGTTGAAAAATCAACGATGTCAAGGTTGTCTATGCCTCGAAACACCCAGTCATACAGCCAGCCATTCCAATTTGATTTGTGATTGGAAGTGAATAGTGTCTTTCTTTTCTTCTTCTTTCTTCTCTTTTTATTTAGTTCTCTTCTTCAATCTTCAAACTTCTCAAACAATGTATTCGTCGTCGAAAACTCAAGGCCCCTCTTTGCGTTTGCGCCCAGTGCGACTAGGGAGAAAATATAGAGTAACGGAAACCGATGCTGCATGCAAGGATAAACCGAATTAAAATGGAATAAAAAGAATTAGAAAAAGACAGTAAAATACCCTGGAAAAAGGAACGGCAAAAACCAACAGCAGTGGATTCACCAAGCGAGGAGGCGTCCTTATTTGCTGGGGCTGAACGGATAGTGGTGACAGCGCAGAAGCCACAGACCGCCTTTGAACTGGGAGCGAGGATGATTGATGCTGTAATAGAGTGATATGCAAGCTGTAAAAGTGAGGTTGAGTTTGTGTCGAGATTCAGAAGAAGACAGGATGCGAGGAAAGAGCACGCAAATTGAATGATTAAGTAAGCATTCAAATTTGGAAGGAAAACAAAAGCAAACGCAAAGCTTAAAGTACCTGTACTTGAGCTACTGCAGAATAAACTGCAAAAAGTACAGACGAAAGGTACTTTTACTTGGACCCCTCCGGGCTTATCTCTTATCGCCTGCAGAAAAAAAGCTTCGTCATTGGCCTGACAAACTTTTTAGTGGAACCACGAGGAAAGAACAACCTTGCGCGCCTGCCTCTTGTAAACAGAATGCGCCGCCTAAACTTTTTCTATGCGGTGTGCGGTGAGCACGAATAGTCCCAGAATAGTCCCAAAAGGCAGCAGAGACATCCCCAGTTTTCAATTTGATCAATTTATTTTCGATTTAATTTATATACCAGCAGATTCTGCCGGGTCCTCCTTGTGTCTTATTTTTCCTGGTTCCTTCCCACAATGGCAGGTGCCAAACATCACGAGCCGGACGTCTTGACCTCTTTGGCCTCATCCTCGACCTTGCAACCACGAAAACGCGCTCGCCACGACTCAGACTCCAGCGAAACCGACTCTCCATCCAAAATGAAGCGTGTCAAGGGCGAAGACGACGAGCAGCTGGCTCTTAAGGCGGCCAAGCTGGTGTCGGACAGCGATGCGCCGTCGTCCAAGGACAAGAAGAGCAAGAAGGAGAAGAAGGACAAGAAGGCTGACTACAACCCGTACCTGGCACACCTCGACGAGGAGGGCAGTGGCAGTGGCAGCGGCAATGGTGGCGCCTACGCCGGCTCGCTGTTCGAGGGCTTTGTGCGCGGCGAGACGACAGCTGAGCAGGCCGCCGAGGTCGAGGACAACGACATCAACGCCTTTACCGACCGGCCGCACTCGCAAGAGTACTTCCGCATTCTTGAAGGCCGCCGCAACCTTCCGGTGCACAAGCAGCGCCAGGAGTTCCTCAACATGTTCCACAGCACGCAGATCCTGGTGTTTGTGGGTGAGACGGGTTCCGGCAAGACGACACAGATCCCGCAGTACATTCTGTACGACGACCTTCCGCAGTTCAACCGCAAGATGATTGCGTGCACACAGCCGCGTCGTGTGGCTGCCATGTCGGTTGCGCAGCGTGTGGCGGACGAGATGGACGTGAAGCTGGGCGAGGAGGTCGGTTACAGCATCCGTTTCGAGAACAACACGGGCCCCAAGACGCTGCTCAAGTACATGACGGATGGTCAGCTGCTGCGCGAGGCCATGAACGACCCCGACCTGACGCGGTACAGCTGCATCATGATCGACGAGGCGCACGAGCGTACGCTGGCCACGGATATCCTCATGGCCCTGCTTAAGAACCTGTCACTGCGCCGCAAGGACCTCAAGATTGTCATCATGTCGGCCACGCTGGATGCCGAGAAGTTCCAGCGCTACTTCCACAACGCACCCCTGCTGGCCGTGCCCGGCCGCACACACCCCGTCGAGATCTTTTATACCCCCGAGCCGCAGAAGGACTACGTTGAGGCGTCTGTGCGCACGATCCTGCAGATCCACGCTACGGAGCCGCAGGGCGATATTTTGCTGTTCCTGACGGGTGAGGACGAGATTGAGGACGCATGCCGGCGGATCAACCTGGAGGTGGACGAGATGGTGCGCGAGTCGGATGCCGGCCCAATGGTGGTGTACCCGCTGTATGGTACGCTGCCGCCTGCACAGCAGCAGAAGATTTTCGACAAGGCGCCAGAGCCGTTCAAGAAGGGCGGCCGGCCGGGCCGCAAGTGCATTGTGTCGACCAACATTGCCGAGACGAGTTTGACGATTGACGGTATTGTCTACGTCGTGGACCCCGGCTTCAGCAAGCAAAAGATTTACAACCCGCGCATCCGTGTCGAGTCGCTGCTGGTGACACCGATCTCGCGCGCGTCGGCGCAGCAGCGGGCTGGTCGTGCCGGTCGTACACAGCCCGGTAAATGCTTCCGTCTGTACACGGAGAAGTCGTTCAAGCAGGACCTGATTGAGCAGACGTACCCCGAGGTGCTGCGGTCGAACTTGAGCAACACGATTCTGGAGCTGAAGAAGCTGGGCGTGCAGGACCTTGTGCACTTTGACTTTATGGACCCGCCGCCGCCGGAGACGATGATGCGTGCGCTGGAGGAGCTCAACTACCTGGCGTGCCTGGACGACGAGGGCGAGCTGACGCAGCTGGGCAGCATGGCGTCGGATTTCCCGCTGGACCCGTCGCTGGCGGTGATGCTGATCACGTCGCCGCAGTTCTACTGCAGCAACGAGATCCTGTCGATTGTGTCGCTGCTGTCGGTGCCGCAGGTGTTTATGCGGCCGGCGGCGTCGCGCAAGTACGCGGACGAGGCCAAGGAGCACTTCCAGCACCCCGACAGCGACCACATTACGCTGCTCAACGCGTACCACGCGTTCAAGGGCGAGGAGCACAAGGGTGCGGCGGACATGCGGCGGTGGTGCAAGGAGTGGTTCCTGTCGTACCGGCACCTGCAGAGCGCGGACAATGTGCGCAAGCAGCTCAAGTCGTACATGGAGTCGCACGGCGTCGAGCTGCTGAGCACCGACTTTGACGACAAGGACTACTACACCAACATCCGGCGCGCGCTGGTGTCGGGCTTCTTCATGCAGGTTGCGCACCGCAAGGCGCAGGGCAAGCTGTACAGCACGATCAAGGACAACCAGGCGGTGATGATCCACCCGAGCACGGGCATCAAGACGGACTTTGACTGGGTGGTGTACAACGAGTTTGTGCTCACGAGCAAGCAGTACATCCGCACGATCACGGGCGTCAAGCCGGAGTGGCTGCTGGACATTGCGCCCAACTACTACGACCTGGAGGCGTTTGAGGACGGCGAGGCCAAGATTGCGCTGCGCCGGATCCACGACAAGGTGCGCCGCAAGCAGGCCGTCAAGAATGCCTGAGTGTTTGATTATTTTAGCTTTGATATTGGCGTTTTCTTTTTTACTACTGTTCTGCATCTTGGTGTCTGGCTGGATGTTTCTTGTTTTTCTTGTCTTTTTTCTTCTTCTTGTTTTTAGTGATAGATTTCTTCTAGAATGTTGGATTCTGTCTTGAATCAAAAGCATCATGTTATTCTACCTGTTCTTTGTCTCTACCTTCTCTGCGATACGACATGCCATCTCTGCCCAACGTCGGTCTCGTCTCAGACCTAGTCGGCCCGTCATGACGTCGTCTTTTAGGTGCATGCTTAGTACATATCGACCCAACTTGACGCACTCATTCACCTCCTTTCTCTTGGATTTCAGCGAGAGATTCGGCATTGGCTATGTTGGCGTCTTTACTCCTCTGAATACATCTGTAGATACTTGATTCTCTATCCGGGGTCCCCAGCTTGACGGCGATGAACGGGACGGATCGGAACCGGGAGTCAGAGTACCGATGTATTGTTGGTTCTGCTGATATTTGACACTTTGCACTTAAGCAACTAATAATACACTAATAATACACTCAAACTGTCCTCATGCAAGTCATCGGCCGGGATGATGCCCTAATTCGCCGAGCCGCACATCACACCGAGAGACGGGACATGCACACTTGGCTAGTGAGTCTAGGGTAGCATCTGCATAGCAAGTCGACTTATACTTGATCAAGACTAGATATGCACTTGGAACCGAGTGTGACATCTTGAGTCTTGTTGTCTTGAATTGCTTTCACTTAACTCGACTTATGCACAGCTGCAATGCAGGGGAAATGCAACAGTGCATATCTATGACGATGGGAGTAAACATGGACAAATAGACAAGGCTCGAGAAAGGCTAAGGTGATGTGCATAGTGACGATAACTAGTGTTGATCTTCTTATAGAAATATAAATAGGAAAAGAGACAAGAAAATCAAGCAAGAAATCAAATTAAAACTGCACGGCATGACGTGGACTCCGGGTTCCGGCATACGGAGACGAGAGAACGACAAACACACGCAAGATGACTGGACGGCTCTGATATGAGGTAATTCTGGTTTATCTATTTGTCTATTTGCTGTCTCTATTTCCCGTCGCTGATACCAAGACGTCCCAACAATTTGAGTCTGCCGGTTTCATCCTCGCCTGCTCAACGACGACATATCGACATCACGGCCGGTCCGAATCTATTTTGGTAGTTCTTGTACGTTCTAGTAGTTTAGATCTAGTGATTCTCGTATATTCTGTAGTCAACAAGTCAGGCAGTCATAGCTGCTGCAGTATGTAGCTCGAGGAGGTCGTCATCTCCCGACCCTGGATCCATGTTGACAGCTAGACGGCAGTGAAGACTCTGCACTCTGCACTGCAAACTCTGCAACGGCCCGTTTGATCTGATGCTGACTCTGCATCAACTTGGCAGCCTTGAGATCTTAGTCTTGGTCTTGAGCTGTTAGATCATACTCGCAGATCATCGTGAAGGTCGATGTAGATGTAGAGTGGACGCATCGAATCTGCCTCCGAAGACGCTGATTTTATATCTCTCACTGTGGTTGCATCGGCATCTCCAAGATTTGATGATGTTAACATGCCTTGCTGCTTGCTTTTCGTATGTCTCGTATGCTATCTACTGTTGCCATCGGGCATCCCTCCGATTGCATGTCTCATCTAGCCAGAATGTAGACGATGTGGTAGTCTAGAAGCATCTCATTCTGTTTGCTCTGTCTAGATGCATCTGTATCTTTGTACTCGCCAGTGTATATAAATCATCTAGATGTCTGCTGGTTTGCCTTCATTCAGTCCATCAAAATTCATCACCAGCATCATCAATTGTCCAACATCACCACACCACACCAAACATCAATATGAGCGGCGGCTTCTACAAGTACCGCTGCAAGTACTTTCTCTCTCACGAATGCCCCAACTGGGTCTATGTGAACCATGCACCATGTGCAGACTGCTGTGTAAGTCATAAGATTGATGCTATAGAGCATGTGAGGCTGCATCAGACTAACACCGCCAGGCCGCTGGACGTGAAGGCGTCGACTCTGCTTATGGAAGCACGGTGCACACTGCTAGACGCACTATCACAATGGGAGCACACTCAACAGGACATTCACTCTCGGCAAGAACCCAGATCGATCCTAGCTGTGAATATGACCCTGATGTTGATGACGAGATGCTCAATGGGATTGATGACTAAGCACGACACAAAAGTTTGATAAAAGTTCATAGTTTGATGATCATGATGAATTGAGTAGATATTTAAAACTCAACGAGTATGCTATGCATAATGTACAGACTCCATAGTATATGCAACCGAAACAAAAAAGCAACTACAGCAGATCAACCCGGTTCAGCACGGCAATGCCCTCGACGTGCGCCGTCTGCGGGAAAAAGTCAAAGCCGCGCAGCGTCTCAATCTCGTACCGCGCCGGCGCCCGCCCGTTCTTGCCCTCGGGCATCTTGCCCGCGAGCTCCGGGTTCGGGTCCTCGCTGCCCCAGTCCACAATGCCCTTGACCAGCATGCCCACGTCGCGCGCCTGCGTGTGCACGTTGCAGCTCACATACAGGATGCGCGCCGGCGCAAACGCCAGCAGCTGCCGCAGGAACGGCGCGTCGCAGCCCTTGCGCGGCGGGTCCAGAACCACGGCCGTCTCGTCGGCGTCGTACTCGATGACGCTCTGGAACAGCTGCACCGCGTCGGCCGCGATGAACTTGCACTTCTCGGGCGGCAGGTTGTTGAGCATCGCGTTGGTGCGCGCGTACGTAATGGACTGGTCGGCAATGTCGATGCCGATCGAGCCGCCGGGCAGCGTCGACGCCAGCGTGATTGTAAACAGGCCGGAGCCCGAGTAGGCGTCAATGAGGTACTTGAGCTGCTTTCTGTTGGGGTTGTTGACGTATGCGCTCGGCTTGGGCAGCACGTTCTCGCGCACGTACGCCGTCAGCGGCGGCAGGATCGAGTTGTTGTTCTGGAAGAAGCTGCCGGCCGGGTTCGTAAAGATGTAGTCGTCAATGTACTCGGTCGACGTCGCGTTGTTGTCGGTGATGCACGTCTTGATGTCCGTGTGTGTCGCCGTCTCCACGCGCACCGTGTCGGGGCCGTCCTCGCTCGCCGGCGGGCACGCCTCGTCCAGCCCCGTCTTGGCCGTGCTGCCCGCCTTCTTGTACCGCTTCGTGCTCTCGCGCAGCAGGATCGTCGCGCCCTTGGAGTACGTCGCAAAGTCCTGCGCCA
The DNA here is from genome assembly GCA_032248835.1 of Ophiostoma piceae. Taxonomy (NCBI): domain Eukaryota; kingdom Fungi; phylum Ascomycota; class Sordariomycetes; order Ophiostomatales; family Ophiostomataceae; genus Ophiostoma; species Ophiostoma piceae. The sequence goes on from CP135128.1 coordinate 3,601,565, forward strand.
CGCGCGCACGCTCGCGCGCCATGCCCGCGCCCACCGCCGGCGTGCCGATCGGGCACTGCTCAATGTCCAGCGTTGTGCGCGCGCCGCCAACGCCGCCCGCCTTGGCCATGAAGCCAATCTCGGGGACCTCTGTCAGCGTCCGGCCGCCCTTGTTCTTGCGCCGGAACCCGGGCGGGCCGTCAAAGTGTGGTGTCAGCTTCGTGCGGTAGCCATACTGCAGCGGACTCGGCATCGTGTCCAGCACTGCCGGCACCTTGTCGGCCGGCAGCCGCGAGAAGTGGCGGTATGCGCGCTCCACCACGCGGCGCTTGATGTTGAGCTGCTCGGCGTAGTCGAGCATCTGGTACTGGCAGCCCGAGCACCGGCCAAAGTACTGGCACTTGACGCGGTTGGCGTCGCCCAGCGGGTCGCGCAGCTCCGGCGACGGGCGTGTGACCTCGATGAAGTCGGCCACAGAATAGGTCGGGGGAGTGACGTGCTCGTTGGGGCCCATCTTGGGCTGCGGCAAGTGGCGGTACACCTTGGCGCGCACAATATCGCCCGGCACAGCAAACGACACAACGTAGATGCGCCGGCGCCGGCGCACAATGGGGCCGTCGCTGAGCTGGTGCAGCTTGTGCTCGACCGCCAGGCCCTCGCCCGTCGACGACAGGTCCACGACATCCAGCTCAATGATAGAGCCCGGCTCGGGCAGGTCCTCCTCGGGCAGCTCGCCGGTCTCGTGCAGCGTCGCATCGGCCATCACGCTGTCGGCCGCCTCGGCCGCCGTGTCCCGCACCTGCTCGCCATGCGACCCGTGGAACAGCACCGGCTCGCGGTCTCTGTGCTCGCGCTCCTCGCGGATCTTGAGGTCCTTGAGCAGCGACTGGATATCCGACAGCAGCACCTCCTCGTGCGAGCCGTCGGTCACGCTCTTGAGCCGCTTGCCGCCCTTGACCTTTTTCTTGGCCGACTTTTGCTGCTGCGGTTTTGGCTTCTTGACCACGTCGCCGTTTTGCTGGTTGTCGGACTTGACCTTCTTTTCGGAATGTCCGCCGTTCACGCCATTTGTGCCGTTCACACCATTCGCGCCGTGCGCAGGGCTGCTGCTGGAGCGTGGCCGCTTTGTAGGCACTTCCTGGGCCGGTGTCGCCGGCGTCTCTTGCGCTGGCTGCTCTTGCTGCAGAGCCGCCGTAAAGGCTGCGGCGTCCATCGGCTCAGCCATTCCTCTCTGTGATTTAGCCTTGCGGGGCTTCTTTGCGTACGTGCGAGCCTGTAATGTCGTGCTCAGCAGCGGCTGTTGCGTCAACAGCTGTGAAACTGGTGATAAAACTGGCGATGATCGGAATGACCAAGTGTGTACCAGGTTGTTTGCGGAGAAAAGCGCTCGTTTTCTGAAGACAGACTGCATAAATCTGTGAGCAGTCATGTATTTCAAGCAACTACAATAAATACGTTGCTATGGTGGTTGTAAAGTTTGTTTTACGGCGACGTCGACATGAACAAATTCCAATTTTCATGGTATTTTTGTTGATGACTAAGATTTCAATCGCAACTTTTTAGTGGAGAGCTCTGGCCAGGGTCCATATTTTTCAATACCACGCTCTTGATTGGCGTGCATGGGCACTCTCACTTCAAGGTGGGTCCTAAAAGAGTACACTGTAGTAAGTACCAGAAGTACTCGTTTTGGCGCTGTAAGTGCTGTCACGGACCCTGTAACACCGACAGCCGTTAGCTTGCGCAACTGCCGTTTTGGGAACAAGGCGATAGTGCGATATGCGCCTGTTCGCTCGTTATCGCGCCTTATCACTCGTATCAGCTAGCTGCAGCTAGGTCCGCCACGATACCACGGGGCAGGTGCAATCGGCCGTGATTGCCGTCCAGGGAGCTGCTTACAGATCGACCTTACATAAGACGCATTGTGCAAGCAATGATGCCTTTGCTGCGTCTTTCATCGTCATCCAGCTGCATCGTCTCTTTTCTTCGCATTTTCTGAACTTGGTCTTTTCATCTTCTGCAGTCGGCGCATGTTCTAGCGCACCCACACTCCTTACACAGCTCACTTACAGCGACTCGGCCGATTTCCGGCGCACACGACTCACCGCAGCTCAACACCTCGTCGTCTCCCATTATGCGTACGTTGGAGATATCTTCATATCTTATTAATTCAAGACTGCTGTTATCAATGTGTCGATTGCAAGGAAGATTTTGTTCAAAACACTGACAGCACAGGCTCTTTAGCTTCGTTGAGGCACATTGCAGTGCTACTGCTGGCCTGCGAGGCACGACTGGCATCAGCCCTGCCCCCATTGCAGCAGCCATTGTCGCACGACAGTAACACAAACGATGACACCTTAGAAAGCGCGAAACAAAAATATGGATCACACGGCGCGGTCGCCAGCGAGAGCGCCATCTGCTCCAATATCGGTGTCGACCTGATGCGCCAGGGCGGCAATGCAGCAGACGCCATGGTGGCCACGACCTTGTGCGTCGGCGTCATTGGCATGTACCACTCGGGCATCGGCGGCGGCGGCTTTATGCTGGTGCGCGGGCCTGACGGAAGCTATGAGACGGTCGACTTCCGCGAGACGGCACCGGCTGCTGCCTTTGAAGACATGTACGAGGGCAATGTGCTCGGCAGCGTGTTTGGCGGTCTGGCCGTGGCCGTGCCGGGCGAGCTGCGCGGCCTAGACTACCTGCACCGCAAATACGGCGTAAGTTGGAGTTGCAACTACAATAGAAGTCGACTAGCTAACCAAATAGGCCCTTCCTTGGAAGGCGGTGGTGATGCCGGCCGTGCATGTAGCACGACACGGCTTTCCCATCTCTGAAGACCATATCCGCTACATGGACTCGGCGACAGGCTCTGCCGGCCCCTTTCTCACAGAGGACCCCATCTGGGCCGAGGACTTTGCGCCCAATGGCAGGCGACTCGAACTCGGCGAGACCATTACTCGCAAGCGCTACGCAAACACGCTCGAGACTATTGCCAACGAGGGCATTGAGACTCTGTACAGCGGCGCTTTCGGTAAGTCGTGCGATTCGAAATATACTTGAAAACATCTAACAACCGCAGCCGAGGAGGTCGTCGAGACGATTCAGGCACACAACGGCACACTCACCCAAGGAGACCTGGAGGACTACAAGCTCATTATCCGCCCAGCTGTGAACACCACTTTCCGTGGCCGCCGTCTGTTTGCCACAGGTGCGCCATCGTCTGGTGCTATTGTGCTTTCCGTGCTCAAGACCATGGAGCAGTATCCCACAGTCGACAGCGACGGCAAGTCGAATGCCAATCTCACCACGCATCGCTTTGACGAGGCTCTTCGCTTTGGTTACGGCGCGCGCAGCCACTTTGGCGACCCATCCTACGTCAAGGGCGTATTCGACCTCGAGGCAAGCCTGCTGTCAGCCGAGAACGCCGTCGCCAACCGGCAAAAGATCCGCGACGACACCACGCTGCCTGTCGAGGAATACAACCCGTCGGGCTACTATGCAGAGCCGGGCCACGGCACCAGCCATGTCGTGACATCGGACCGGTCGGGCCTCGCCATCAGCAGCACGACCACCATCAACACCCTCTTCGGCTCGACCCTCATGACACCCAAGAGCGGCATCATCCTCAACAACCAGATGAACGACTTTTCCATCCCGCAGGCCAACAACGAGTTTGGCTACCCGCCCAGTCCGGCCAACTTTATCCGCCCGGGCAAACGCCCGCTGAGCTCCATCACGCCCGTCATGGCCGAGGATGTCGTGGACGATGGCAAGGGCGGCACCGTCGGCAAGCTGGTTCTTGTCACGGGTGCAGCGGGCGGTAGCCGGATCATCTCGTCGACGGCGCAGGTGGCGTGGCATGTGCTGGACCACGACCTGTCCATCCGCGACGCACTCAACGAGCCGCGGCTGCACGACCAGCTGGCGCCCAACTATGTGTCCTTTGAGGCCAAGTACGACAGCGGTGTTGTTGCCGGCATGGCCGAGCGCGGGCACAATGTGACGTGGATCAACAACTGGTACAGTGCCGTGCAGGGCATTCGCATTCTGGCCAACGGCCTGTTTGAAGCATCCGGCGAACCGCGCCAGCTCAACAGTGGCGGTACCGTCTTCTAGGCCGGTGGTCGATTATACATTTGATTTACTTCTGGATACGTTAGAGCCTGTCGAATAGATACACAGCATTTGATTTGAATATATATTGCTTTTGATTTGAAATCTGATAGTATAAACAGTGTATGTGAATAAGTAATGAGCGGGTATATATGTGACAGGAAGTAGATACTCTTGAAGAGATATTCAGATCTATAGTACGGGTGTAGCAATTTTATACAGAGATAGAGAGAGAGAAACACGAGATAGCTCACTTGAGCAGAGAAACAAGACGCTCCATCTGCTCGAGCCACATTCGCGCAAATTCCTCCTCGGTGAACCGCTTGGCTGACTGCCGCGCACGCTTGCGCCATGCCAGCGGGTCCGGCACCGCCAGCGCCTTTTCAAACGCGGCGGCAAACTCCTCGGCCGTCGTCGCGTGGAAGCCCGTGGGCAGGCCGTCGATCTCGGTGACAATGTCCAGCTTGGGGCCGCCGCTGTTGTGCACGACCGATACGAGACCGGCCGCCTGGTACTCGACGACGCCGATGCCAAAGTGCTCGTTCCACATGCAGTTGACACCGACGGATGCACGGCGCAGCCACTGCAGAATGCACGGCCACGGGGCGTCCAGGTGGAACTCGACATCGTCGCGGATGCCGAGCTCGTTGGCGAGCAAGCGCAGCTGGTAGACGCGCTTGGAGTCGCTGTCGTCGCGGACGCTGCCGACCAGGACGAGCTTGGGCTTTTCTGTCTCCGTGGCAGCGGGCTTCTCGGCCTGCTCCTTCTTCATGAATGTGGCAAACGCCTGCAGAATCAGGGAGTGATTCTTTTCCGGGCGGAACTGGGCAATATACAGCAGCACCTTTTCGCGCTTGGCCTCGCTGGCCTCGGACACGTCGACCTCCTGCTCGAGCTCGCTGACGGCCACGGGCGGGTAGACGACGGCAATATCGGTGCCCTGGGGGTTGGAGGCGCTGGTGGGCAGGGTGCGGCCCTTTTTGGCACGCAGCGGGCCCCAGAGGGCCTGCACGTGCGCCTGGGTCCAGCTGGAGTTGGTCATGACGACATCGATCGACGAGCCGACCGATGCGTACAGCTTCGCAAACAGCTCCCAGTAGACACGCTTGACCTGGCCGCGGTAGCCGACGCCCTGGCCGGCATTGACACCCTGGCTGCCGACCTTGGACGTGGGGTCGAGCGAGGCCAGCATGTCGGTGGAGATGGTCGGGTAGTGCACGTAGGCGCCGGTCGGGACCTTGCGGAACAGGAACTTGGAGAGGCCGAGGGCAAAGGCGTAGCCCATGGTGTCGACAAAGATGTCGGGCACGAGCAGCGACAGGGCGTCCCAGGCCATGATGATGGAGCCAAAGGACTGGCCGGCAAGGGTAAAGTGCGGCCAGGTCGAGGCCAGCACCCAGCGGCGCGTCGAGAGGTAGAGGAAGGTAACGGTGGGCGGGTGCAGGTGGATGTTGAAGCGGTCACGCACGCGCGCGAGGATGGCGTCCTTGTTGACGTCGTGGTCGCCAGTGTAAACGACGCACTTGGCCTTGGGCCAGCGCTGCTGGGTCGCACGAATGGCCGCCCACAGCACGCGTTCACCGCCGCCGCCGGCGTTGCTGTTTTGTTAGAGTGTTGGTTTAGAACAGAGGACATATGAAGATACACACCAGAAGGGATGGAAGAAACCAACGATGCCGTCCCAGTCGGCAGCACCCTTGTCGCCATTTCCAACCGAGGCAACGCCCTGAGCCTCGACGTTCTCCCAGTCGTCGTCGCTGCTGCTGCCGCTGCCGGCCTTCTTCTTGTGCTTCTCCTCCTGGAAGCGCTTCTCGTCGGCAGCCATAGATTCGAGAATGTACTGCCGCTGGTGCTCAGTCCGCTTGCGAAGGTACAGGCCGAGGGTTGTGCCGGCAAGGCGCCATATCGTCGGCAGCAGCATCAGTGTCACGATAGCTGCAGTAATAAAGGCCGCCACGGCATAGGTGCTGGAGCTGCTGTTCGCCGTGCAGTCCGATCCGCCCCAGGACCGGCCGGGGGGTGTAGTACACTTGTCGTCCATTGAATGGAGTCAGATGTTGGATGTTTGTGGTGATTATCAACGTCGAGGCGAGGTCGAAATGCTCGAATTCGTTGTTAAAAGAGAGTCGTATTCGTATGGAAAGAGCGCTTCGTCATCGAAAGCCTACTGGCGTCGTGAGGAGGCAGAGTCGACCATATTCCGGTGACGGTTTAAAATGACGCGGCGCAAACGAGAGACGAGGTTGAGAACGAGCAGCGAGGTAAAGATGGCGAAAACGTGAACGAAGGTGACGATGAAAAGGTGAACCGGTGTGCCTCCGGTGTGTTGGCGGAAACGGCAGGAACAGCTCTGGTTATGTAATTAATGGACGAAGTGTCCCTTCGGTGTTAACAGTACGACGCGCCAAGGTGTGACTCGCCGCGTCCCCTAGAATAGACACAATAGAGGGGCGACACCGGCTGTGCGGCCTGAAGTTCACATGTTATAGTGGGGTCCAGGCACCGTCCTCCAACATTCAGCGTTCCAAATCCATGACCGAATAGGCAAGACCGCTGTAGCTTGCGCATAGTAGAATATATGGGTCTTTAGCCAAGGCTGACGAATGAGAGCAGCTGAAAAATAGAGCTTTGAACCGCATCTCGACGTCAATCGACATCACCAGATGAGGTGAGGCTTCACTGAGATTGGTTGTATTTATTCAGATTTAGTATAGAAAAATCTAGAAATAATACAGGATGAACTCAATAAGAGGGATCCGTTCATTGCGGACTGCCTCGTCGCCACCACTGCGAGCCCTGCTCTCGCCGTCCTCGTCTCAGCATCGCCAGTTTTCATCACGGCCGACGACAGCATCACACACATCGCCGTCTCGCACATCACTGCTTGCGGTATCTCAAAGTACACGGCAGCGGATAGGCTCAGTGTGTCCTTCATGCCACCACAAACTGCCCACACGGCGCAACTTTAGCCTCGCCTCCTTCACCAACACCGCCGTCGACGTCACCGAGGCCACCATCTCCCAGCTGCACCATGTCACCCACACGCCATGGTATATCACCCTGCCGCTCGTGGCTCTCAGCATAAATCTTCTTTTCCGTCTACCACTGAGCGTCCACTCCCGCAACTTGGTTTACAAGCGTGCGCAGCTCAACCCATTACTACGCTCGTGGGCCAACGTCCACACCCAGAACATCCTCAAAGAACGGCAGCAGCTGAAAGCAGAGCAGGCAAAGCGCTTGGCATCGCCTGCTGGCCGCGATCTTGATGAGCCCCCGGTGGATATTTCGGTTGAGTCGGTGCAGGCCGAGGTCATCAAGCGCCACACCAAGACCGCCAACGGCCTGTACGCCAAGTTCGGCGTGCCGCAGTGGAAGCTGTACGCCAACATCCTGGCCATGCCGCCGTGGCTGATTGTCATCGAGGCCATCCGGCGCATGTGCGGTGCGCCCCAGGGTCTCCTGGGCATGATCTTCCGCAGAGCACCGGCTGGGACGGCAGAGGCGGGAGACAGTGTCCAGGCTGCTGCAACTGCGGTCAGCTCGACGGCAGCGGCCCCTCCGGCAGACGCCATCGCCCTGCTGTCAGAACCCTCTCTCACCACGGGCGGCTGTCTGTGGTTCCCCGACCTGACCGTGGCCGACCCCTACCACGTCCTGCCCTTTGCCCTGTCGGCTATGCTGGTCGTCAACATTCTGCCCTCGACCGACGCCGGCCGCCGGATGCTCTTTGGCCTGCCGCCGGCTGACGGCTCGATCACCATGCAGCACACCATGGGCAGCCGCTTCCAGCGCACGCTGCTAGTCATGTCGGCGAGCGTGGGCTTCGTCACATTCAACTTCCCTGCGGCCATCCACCTGTACTGGCTGTCGTCGGCCGGCACGACCTACGGCATTACGCGGCTGCTGCGGTGGTTGAAGCCGATGCCCAACGACCCGCCGCTGAGACAGCACAGAGAAGGACCGTGGATTGTCCCCAAGGCGCCAGCGGAGAAGCAGTAGCTGCAGTAGCTGCTTGTACGATACCATCTGTATATAATGTATAAAAGTGTTGGACAATAGACGGTTTAAGACAATGATTGGATATAAGACAGTGTATTATTGCATCTGAGTGCCTATGTACATATCTGCAAGCACAAAAAGAAGTGAATTTGCTTGTGTATAAATGAGAAACAAAACGAGGGAATAGTAGCGGGTGAACAAAAGAAAACAAGTGAAAAAAGTAAAAGAAGCTCCTCATAACGCCATGCAGTCCCAGGAAAGCAAACGAAAATGAAAACAGAAACACAGAAAAGCAAACGCAGGGAAAACAGAATCAGAACACCGACTAGCCCAGGAAGACGGCCAGCAGGATAATCGTCAGGATCACCGACAGCACCAGCAGCAGACAGCACGCCTTGCCGCGCGCATTGCGCTGGTACCGCGCCGCCGCCCGCAGCTCGTAGTCGGCACCCCGCGTGTCCGTGCGCACGCTCTCGACATTGTCTGCAATCGTGTCCAGCTGCTCGCCCTGCTCCTGCACCATTGTCGCCACCTGCGTGAACAGCACGTTGAGGTCGCCCACGCCCTGCTCAATGTTGCGGATCTCGTCCTCGCGCTCGATAATCAGCGCCTCCTGGAAGTCCACCTCGTCCTGCGCGGCCAGCCGCAGCTCCGGCTCCTGCTGCTGCAGCTGCAGGCCGCCCTCGAGGCCGCCCTCGCCGTCGCTGGTGGCCGCCTCGCCGTCGCCGACAGCCGCACGCGCGGCCGACACCGAGGCCTTTTCCTTTTCGAGGGCGCGGCGCTGCAGGGTCTGGAAGTCGGACAGCGTGGCCTGGAACTCGCGCGACAGTTTTTGTTGTTGGTAGCGCTGTGTGGGGTTGACGTCCTCCCAGGACTGGATCTTCTTGACGCCCTCGCCGACCTCCTTGAACATGTCGCGCGTCTCCTCCAGCATGTCGTTGACGCGCTCGCGGACGCGCGCGTTGTCCTGGCGGGTGCCGAGGTGGCCGACGTCGCGGGTGAGGTTGGCAATGTTGCCCTGGAGCTTGAACAGCTTGTTGCTCAGCTGCTGCGACAGCTTCTGGAACGCCGGGTCGTCTGAGTACTGGCCGCCGCGCCGCCGGCCAGCCTCGACGGAAGAGAGCTGATCAAATGACATTTCGAGAGGTGATTTTTAGTTGGAGTAGTGTAAACGTTGTTAAGAAAAGGTCGGGAATTGGATGAAATAGATCGATTCGACAAAATTCAACAACCAGATGACGTTCGGAGGCTGCCGGTGCGTGATTGTGAGTGGTGGAGAGATTCGCCGCTGCCTGGGACTGGCCGTAGATTGCGTTGCGCTACTTGTCTCATGGGTCATGGCGGGTAATGGACGGATAGACCCACATGCCGTATCTGACTAAACAGTCACGTGCACACGAGCTGTGTTAGACGCGTCGCGTGATTGGCCCACCGCGCGTAAGTAAATACAGCTGAGCTCCAACATCAGCTCTCTCTCTCCTCTTCCCTCTCCTCTTCTTCCTCTTTTCCCCAGTGTCGCCAATCCACCATTCCGACTCGTAATGTTTTGCAACTTGGATCCCAGCCTCGGGTAACTAATCTACAGCTCCGTCTCGGCAACATTACCACCTGCCTCTCTCTTCCCGTCGATCCCAGGCCGCCGCCAGCCCTCTTCTCGGAGAGGGACGTCTCGATCTTGTGGGCTGGGCTGAAAACGACACGACGCGTCCATACTAGCCAGCTACTTATCTGTCAGGGAGTGGACGGGTCCCAGCTCGTCACGCTCCCTTTACTCTCACGCCGACCCTGCAGTTTCTCGAGGCGGGCTTGCTCGTCTCGGAACGTAACCCTAATTACTACCGTGGTTGTTTTGCGTTTGTTGGCCTGCCCCCGGCTTATTCTTGAGGCTTCACGGCTGTCCTGGTCCTCTAGCCCGACTTGGTTCACTGGAGTGGACTGAGGCACCTGTCTGGCACTGGAGCTCGCTCTGCGAAGAGCCAAGCGATGGTGGACATGGACAGGGCCCTCTTTCTGCGCTCGCATTACCACGCTGCTGAAAAGCAGTAGGGTGCGACAGGTTGCCGGGGACGGTGACGTGACAGGCGGTCGTGGACGCAAGGATGGGCTACCCAAACGAGGGCAATTCTAGTTACCATCTGGTACGCAAGGACCGCTGACCCATGAGTTTTTTTATAAGAGCCTCTGGTCTGAGGACGCTCGTCAGGCAGCGCGGCTAGACCCAGTGCCACTGGTCACATAAAATGGATACGATTGTTGGGTTGTCACTGGCGAATAGTCCACGAGCAGAATGACGGCCTTGTTTGTAGCATGCTTGCATGTTTGCACAAGGATGGGATGGACGGGTGTTCTTTGGTCGCGTGGGCTTTCTAAAGATGTCTCTGACGTCTTGTTCATCTGTTTGGAATCAAGTGGAACGCAGCCTGGGCTACAACGAAAACAGTACGGAAGCTTCATCTACCTTTGCCATGCCGGCCACAACAGAAGCTTCCCGCTGTTTTATATGGCTCTTTGCCCTTGCTGTCACGCTCCCTGATACTCGGTTCCAACTGTACCCGCAGGAATTGGAAAGCCTACACTATGCGGCCATGGTACACCTCTTGTTCATCCTAATGTCTAGCTCCGACCTCCAGTGGCTTCGTCGTGTGTTTCATACATATGACGTGTCGCAAACACAGTTGTGCACCCGAAATGTTAATGAACAGTGCACATCTGCCGCGAGCGTGGCCCCCGGTCCATGACCAGACGCATCAACTTCTTTGCTAGGGACTGAAAAATGTCTCGACGAGAAGGCGCCACAAACAAGAATTTTGAATGCTGTGCTCTCTGCGTGACCGAGTCTTTCCGACTTCAGGGGGCATGGCAATCAAGATCTCTTTTCTCACGGACTTGCTGGTTTGCTTTGGCAGGTTTCTGTCGCTGCGTCCATGTGGGCTCCGATTGAAAGCGTCAGTTTGCCTATGATTTTGCCAGCGCTATACAAAATGGTTCTCAGCCTGTGGAAACACGGGCTGGGAATGAAAAATCTAAATCGGAAGAGGGTCTTAATGGACAGATACACCGCTGCGCTATCACTGGATGTGCGTTTTCAACTACACGATCGACGACGGTGCTAAGGCGGACTCCCACCTGCTTCGAATGGGAAGAGGGATCAAGGTAGGCTGGTTTTGTTGCTCGCCGTGCGGGCGTGCTTTAGCCTTGCATGTCGCATGCTTGGCCGATGGGGTTGTGTTGAAGGGAAGCATGCATTTCTGAGGACGACTGGCAGACGAATTGTGGCCGTTCTGTTGCACCAGACCGCGCTTCTGGTCACGTTGTCCTTCTGGCCTGCCGCGTTCGTCGACGACAAGAGACACCTCACAGGTGAGGACTTGAACCCGGGACCCATCTAGAGTTGGAGTCAGAGTTTCGGCTCGTCTGGACTTGTCACTCGCCACCGAGGACCGGATCTGTCGCGGCGGGTGTGGTAGGCAAGGGGGCAGTGGGCTGTTGCGTCAATGACTGCAGTCCTTCTGAAAAGAAGGAGGCGGCCTCTCGTTGCGGGTTTCCGCCATCCATCGACAAGGGACAGGGCTACAGTGGCCAGCCCGTCCCGGCTGCTCTCTCGCCTGCAAAGGTGCAGAGAGCAGCCCTCCTATTACTAGGGGATAAGTACTACCTCCCTTTTTACTGTTTATAACGGCTGCTAACACTTTTGTATTAGGTTTTCTACTGTCGATGAAGTCCAGGTAAGCACAGGTAAGCACGTAGTCGTGAATGTTGTTGTAGATAATACTTTGAAATAAAACAGAATGATATAAGATGTGATGAAAGACCTCGTGCTCCTATTTTGTTGTACATGTTATGACGTTCACTTGTCCTCCTCCAACAGCGTCTTGAGCGTGTGCACGACGACCTCGACAACCTCGGCCCTCCGGCTCGCCTTGGCACATTCGGTAAGGATGGAAATGCCGTTCTCCGCCCGGATCGCGTCTCGTGCCCGCTTGCCCAGGTCGCCGTCCGCACTCGCCATGCTGTAGATGGCCACGGCACCGCGGTGCCGCAGGTCTTCCGTCTCGGACGGCGCGCACAGCCCCAGAATGATCTTGATGCCACGCTCGCGCTTGATGACCGCCTCGACAGCGCCCTCAAACGACAGCAGCGACGCCAGCGCACCGCCCGCCGCAATGCGCGTGCCCTCGTCCTCGGCATCGGCCAGCGCCACCAGAATGTTCAGCCGGTTCCCTGCCTTGGCGCTGCCGTCGGCGTACAGTGCAATGCCCTCGGGGCCCTGGGCCAGATTGCAGATCAGCTCGACGGCGGCGCGCGTGATGCGCTCATTGTTGGACAGGATGAGCTCCTCGATGTCGGGCCAGGCCGCGCGGATGATGCCGCTGCGGGTGTCGTCGTCGGTCGACGCCAGGTTGGTCAACGCCATGAGCGCCTCAAAGCCGGGCAGCAGGTCGTACGACTCCTCGTCGCGCTTGAGCAGCGACGCCAGGGGTCGGATGGCCGCGCTGACGGGCACGGGCCGTGTGCCGCCAAAGACGTGTGCGGGGTTGGTCGAGATGAGGATGCGCGCGAGGGCCTGGGCGGCGAGCCGGCGCGTCTTGTCCGCCTCGGACCCATTGGGCGCCACCTCTGTGTTGAGTGCTGCCAGCGCATTCCACGAGTCGATCAGCATGCGCACGGCGCCCTGCTGTGCGAGCTGGCCGCGTATGCTCTGGGTCATGGAGACGGCGTGGACGATGCCGATAATGAGGGCCAGGGACGCGGGCGAGCCGCTCTTGCTGTGTGCCACGAGCACGGGCGTGATGCCGGCCGCAAAGACCTTTTTGCAGCGTGCCGACACGTGCTCGTCGTCGTTGAGTGGGTTGATGTTGGCGCCCTCTTTGCCGGCGGCGTTGGCATAGGACTTGAGCTGGCTCAGGCGCTTCTGCTCCTCGGACAGCGGCGGCTGGTAGCGCGTCATGTTTGCAAAGATGCTGAGTGCGCCGTACGTCACGGGGGACCGCGGCTTTGTATCCTTGAGCGTCTTGACCAGGCGCTCGAGCACCTTGCTGTCGCCGGCCAGCTCCTCTTTGATTTTCGGCTGCAGCGATGCATAGGCGAGGCCCTCGATGGCGCTCTGGTCGGCCTCGCTGGCCTCGTCGGAAGTAGGGCTGTTGGTGAGCAGGGATGTGAACATTTTGGTGAGGTCTTCGATGCTTGTCGTGGCCAGCTCGATGCGGCCGCTGTCGCCCTTTTCGAGTTCTGCGGCCTGCTTCTGCTTCTGTGGCGGCACGATCGCCTACGCGGGTGTCTGTTAGTTAGATTGGTTCACTCAAGACTGATTTGACTGAAAGTACCTTGAGCTTGGCGAGGATGACAGCGGCCAGGTTGCGGACCTGCTGCGAGTGCTGGCGCATGCTAATGGAGCCCTCGTTGAGGTTGCCGTCCGGGTTGGCAGCGTACATGTTGTCGACGCAGTCGTCGGGGTTCTCGCCGACGACCTCCTCGAGCCACTCGAGGCAGTATTTTTGCACGGCCTCACGGCACGCCGCGTTCATGCACGCGACATTGAGCATGTTCAGACACGCCGACTCGACCTTGCGGCTCTTCCACTTGCGCCTCATAAGCGGGCCGAGGCTCGGCAGAAATCCTTCGCTCAAGAACATCTCGGCGGTCAGGTCGGGCACGATGGGGAAGACGGACGACGCGACGCAAAAGGCGACAATGTAGTCGTCGTAGGTGCCGCGCTTGACGCGGTCCTGGAAAAAGGCCTTGAGCCGCGTGGCGCCGCCCTCGCCGGCGGCGCGCAGGTAGGACGAGGTGGTCATGGTGGCGTGGCCGCGCACAATGTCTGGCTGGCGCATGTCGAGGTAGCTGAACAGGGTGTCTGCGCAGTCGGAGTCGATGAGGGGGCAGATGGACTGCTCGCCCTTTTCGACGGCGGCGATGTCGTCATTGAGGACCTTTGTCATGCGGTCGAGGTCGCGCACGGTCTCGTCGTCCTCCTTGCCGCCCTCCATGAGACCTGCAAAGATGAGCAGGGTCTGGTCCTCGCGCGAGAGCTCAGACTGCTTGGGCGAGCCCGTCAGAGCCACCGGAGCAGTAGCCATTGTGTGTGAGAGTTGGGTGTAGATGTCGTTTAGGGGTGGCGAAAGAAAAGACGAAGAGAAAGAACAAAAAGAATGAGGGAGATGCTTGTGAATACAGAAGAAGGCTGCTATATAGTATATCTCAGATACACACTAGCCCACGTCAGTCTGCAGCTAGTGTGGAGCACCTGGGGAGCAGATAACAGCCCGGGTCGAAGGATGCAGTGTCTATGCGTCGAGGAGACGGAGAAGATGAGAGGAGGGGGAGAAGCCGGGGTGGGCAGAGGATCTGCTGTAGTGACGCTGCTGATGTGGGCCGAGGAAGATAAAGCCTGGTCTAGCCTGTCGGTCCTAGTTGTGTTGAGCCGTTTATCATTTATAACTCCGAGCAGAGTGCGGAATGGGTAGAGTCGTAGCGAGGATGGTGATGCTCATGGCGGGCAGCTAGGTCCCTCCTATCACGATAAGGCGATAAGGTGATATGGAGCGATCAGGAGCTTGGCAGGTGGTGATGACAGAGGTGCCGGTGGGGTAGTCACGTGGGTGGTATTTGTATGTGAGATATCTGGACGGCACCAGATCCGGCGATAACATGTGTTTGGATGAGTTATTTGCGCTTTGAGGGCTTTAGATGGTTTATGTCTTGTATATTCTGCATGATATCGGCGATACGCACTGATAGATGCAAGCTATTTTATTGGTGTTGAAGTTCTTGAGCCATTTGTTGTCAGATTTCGGTAAAATGAGCCTCAGCTTATATGCAGTTGTTTATCTCGTTTATATTAATAAACAATAAAATAAGAAACAAGGTACAAAACTATAAACAATATATTGAACAATTTATGTGAGAGTTTACAAAGCAGCCAGCAGTATCGTAGCTATGACATTGACTGCTCAGGGTGCTGTCATCGATATCGATAAAGATAGACCCACTTTTGTGCTGCCTGCATCGAGAAATCACAGCTCCTGCAACGTCAAGGCTCACCGAACAAACGACAAGCAGCCTCTTTTGCACTTTACGGCGAATAACCACTTCTTTTTCTTGCTCTTTGGATGACTCTACAGACTTTGCGCAAGTCATATCTCCCAGCTACTCCACGAGCCACCTAGGGGGCACGCAACGCACGTGTCCCCCGACAACAAGCTTCAAGCTCGAATCACGACGACCTCAACTCAAGACAACGGAAGATAGAAGACAACCACCATGGACGCAGTCGATGCTTCGGCGCACTACGAGGTGTCTGCAGCTGCCGAGACACCGGCTCTGTTAACGATTGTGCTCGACACCAACCCTCGCGCATGGTCTGCACTAGCCAACACGCTGCCGCTGAGCAAGGCGATCGCCAACATTCTCGTGTTTGCCAACTCGCATCTGGCTCTGGGCAGCACCAACCAGGTCGCCGTGATTGCATCGCATAGCAACCGGGCAGTATGGCTGTATCCATCGCCCAAGGAGGTCGCGGCCACAGCCGCCGAGGCAGCGGCCAAGACCAAGGCAGCACGGCAGCGGAGCTCAAACACAAACGGAGACGACGTCATGATGGAAGATGCCAACGGCGCCAACGGCAACGGCTTGCATAGCGCCAACGGAAACGGACAGTCCAAGTCTCCTCTCGGATCGGGCGCGACAGGCGCTAGGGCCAGCAAGTTCCCCCAGTTCCGCGAGATCGAGACGACGGTCCTCAAGTCCGTGCACGACCTCGTGACCAACACGACGGAGCGCGACCTCGAGGAGACGACGACGCTGCTGTCGGGCGCCCTCACTCTCGCGCTGGCGCACATCAACAAGACGGCCATCCTCATCCCGGCCGCCGCCGCCAGCAAGGACGGCAAGGCCAGCGGCGCGGGCGCCAACTCCGGCGCCAGTGCCGGGCCTGCAGGCAAAGGAGCCGCCGCCGACGCCAAGAAGGGCGAGTCCGACGAGGTCGGCCTGCACGCGCGTATCCTCGTCATCTCCGTGTCCGACTCGTCGCCCGCGCAGTACATCCCGACCATGAACGCCGTGTTCGCCGCGGCCCACGCCGGCGTCGCCATCGACGTGCTCGCGCTGCGTGGCGCCGCCACGTTTCTGCAGCAGGCCGCCTACATCACGCGCGGCACGTTCCTGTCGCCGCCGCCCGCGTCGGCCGCCGAGCCGCACATCAACGCGCTGCACACGCAGGGCCTGCTGGCGTACCTGATGCTGGGGTTCAGCGCGGCGTCGGCGCGCGACGTCGCGAACGCGCTGGTGGCGCCGAGTGCGGACGCGGTGGATTTCCGCGCCGCGTGCTTCTGCCACCGGCGCGTCGTCGATACCGGGTTTGTGTGCAGTATCTGTCTGAGTATTTTCTGCGAGGTGCCCGAGGTGCCTGCGGGCGCGCCGACCACCAATGCCAGCGGGCACCCGACTAGCGAGTGTCTGACGTGCGGGTCGCAGCTGCGGCTGGGCAGCTACGGCGCCAAGCCTGCGGTGGTGCCGCGGCCGAAGAAGAAGAAGAAGAAGCGGCTCGGCGTTCCGGGCCGGGAGGAGACGGGCAGCACTGGAGGCACGCCTATGGCGTAGTCTCTGGTTTGTTTACTTGGTCTACAGTCTACTTGATTGGTGTTTTGTATATCGTTTGGCATGAGATGGTGTTTGGGTATCTCACGGCGTTGGATGGTTTGGGTATAGTTTAGCAATATGACAGCTTTTGATATCACTGCTTGGTGTAGATGCATGGATGGCATGATTGCTGTGTGTGAAGCCACTGCACAGTTCTACAGTACTCGGTTCCATATCCATTCGATATGTATCTCTGGGTATGTATCTTTGAATAAGACCAATCAAGGGACTGGCTTCGATTTTGATTACTAAAATCTCTTTTGTGAAGTTACTTTATTCTTCACATTTTAAAAATAATACTAAAAAATAATGTCTACAAAACAAAACTTACAAAAATAGAATACCCAACCCACATCGTTTCTTTTTATTTTCTTTCTTTTTCTCCTCATTTATTTTTGTACATTTTATACATTATCTACTTTTGCCTGCCGCACATTATGTTTTGCCGAGTGTAAGACGATGCCATTGAACTCGGGAATACTCAATTCCTGCAGGTACACGCCCGACATCAAGGAAGATCAAAGTCTAAATAAAAGCATATTCAAAATAGAGGTCTAAGAAGGTCTACGAAAGCCTAAATAAAACCTGCCGATCGTGCAAGCGATCGTGCAAGGGACCAATGGAACGCCGTGGTTTGGGAGCAGCCTGGAGGTGGCCACTCATGACGACGACTATGCAGATTGACTGTCGATTATCTCTCCATGTGAATTGATATCTTCTCTATCTACTGTGGCTGTGCTAAGCCGGGGAACCCTGAAACAGATCCGACTCTGGAGGTATTTCCCCGAGTTTTCATCTACTCTATGCTCTCCATGCTCTCTCTATGCCTCTCTTCTGAGATGCCATCGAGACTCACGAGACTCATGCGAGGCGGCCTCAGCTATGCCTTTGCCTTTGCCGTTGAGAGTTAACGTGGCTGACGAGTGGCGGTTCTAAATATAGCAGCAGCAGCAATGGCCTTCGTAGCAGCAAATACCTGACAGTCTTAGTATTTGCCCTCATTCCTAGCCGCCGTCGAGAATCTTGCAGCGTGACGGCACTACTGTAACTAACGCCGGCAGACGTCACTTGTATTTACTCGTATTTCTTTACTCGTATCGATTCTTTTTATAATTAGAATTGATGTAGAATTAAGACAAAAGGTGCCTGACCTCGACGTCGTGACCTCGGTGTCAGCCTCGGCCCGGAACTCGCGATACTGGCCATATTGATTCGGTTGTTCGATATTCCAGATCAATCGCAACCAACACTCTCCCGAAAGTTCAATGAACCGAGATTCTTTATTTCATATTTATTATCTATTTCCTACAATCCACCGTGTGATCCGTCCGCCGTTCAGCTCACCCTCTGTCCTGTGCAACGCTGCAGCCGTTTCGCGTCCGCCACAGCACAAGTCGACCGTATCGAATCTGTACAATGTAATACTGAGATGCCTGGCAATAGCACAATCTACACCGTATATGATAGTTTATCTCTTATTGCCGTGGCTACGTCCTCGCTCCTCACTCCGGCTTCTTCAGATAGATTGCTACCACCACCGACCCCGATTGGATCTGCGCATATTACTTTGTAGACTGGCCATATTGGATACCGTTTATCACTTCTAGCACCGTTGAACTTCTACCACTTTGTGAGCATCAAATCTCCCATATCTCCCATTATTCCATTCTCTTCAGCACTATGCCTACACTGGCTACGCGTGGCTACCGTTGCAAAGCCCTACTACCAGCTACCATAGCCCACTCGTGCGACGGCCAATCACAGCACCGTATGCCCTGGCGCAGTCGAGGGCGACGTCACTCTCGTTCACTTCAGCAAGGGCTGTGCTGCGCCGGCATATCAGAGACACAGAGAGACAGTGTGACGCTCCTACCCAACTCGAAACACTGTTTTACCATTTTAATTGCGATTTATTGAATCGCGACTGCCTCTTTCGTCGACACCCCACCCGCGCTCCTTCCCATCATGTCGCAACAGGCACTCACTTTAATTTCGTGCAGATAGCAGTAGAATTGTTCGTAGATGCGTGCAGATTGCGACTACTAGTCGGAGGCATCCTGAGAGTAGAAATTAAACTGAAAGAAAGAAAGAGAAAAAGACCCTGAAATTTAGTACGGAAAGGATAAGCTAGTCACGACAGCGACGCCGTTTTATTGTGAGGTGCAGACAGGGGAGGTGCGACCAAGGAAGTCTTTGTTCTTTCCTGTTTTGGTTCGCCAGTGTGAACTGCAGCCAGCCAAGGCACTCTGCACCTCTTCTGCATCGCTCCTTCCTTTTTTTGTAGGCATGCACGCCATAATATGCAATACAGCCGTAAACTAGCAACTCGTAAACCGCAAGGCTCATCGCACCTTCCCCATTCTTTGGCCACCACACATGACTGCCTAGCTGTCCCATCTCATCCCATCTCGCGATCTTCATCTTCTTCCCGAGTCTCAAACCTCAGTCATAAACCTCAAATTTCCGTCTGCCAATCCATCTTCATCTCGACTCCTTTGCTCTCATTTTGGCCGAGTTGATGTTTCGCAGTACAGCATACCACGATACAAAGTGAAAGTACCTACCTTTACACCCCTCCCCTGCAGGTGACAAGCGTGAAACAGCCTTGCTTTACGCCCACCAACCGCACCTTGTTTCGCCGTCTTGGAGACACTTCTTATTGTCATTGCAGTATCTGGGACATTTGAGTACCATTTGTGATCATCTACAGCATCTACGAATATCAGCAAATACCTGCAAACGGCGCGCCAATACCGTATACGAATATTGGCATCAGCTGTCGGTCTTTCCAAAGAACGCAAAGCAACGGCAAAGCAACAGTAACGGCAACGGCAACAAAGCAAGAACAAAGTATAGTATCACAGGCACAACGGCAAACATTCAAAACGGGCAAATCAGTAGACAAAGGCGACTGCTAGCCTGCGCTGCGGAGCCTGTCATACGGAGCACCGTCAAGCAAACAGCAAACAGAGAGCTGCAAAATCCCAGGGACAGACGCAGGGGACCTACGAGACTAGAGACCCAGAAATAGGGGGCTATTACGGAGAGGATCCATACAAATCCCATCGCATCCATCTCTCAGTCGTTGCCAAGCTCAGAGCCGCCAGCAACAAGGGGGGAACTGCCTCCACGCTCGACAACCCGAAACACATTCCAGCCGTTGGCTGTGCCCTCTACTCTGCTTTGTTCCTTCTTTCTTCTGCCTCTGTACTGCTCTCCTCATATCTGGCGGCGGTTGTCACAGGCCTGATCGCATTCTCTACTTCCTCCTTCTTTGTCTTCTTCCACCTCGACACTCCTCTCCGTCTCTCCTCCTCCCCTGCGATACCACCCAACGCTCGACACTTCGTTCCAGTGCCGCATCTCTGCGCCGTCTGTCCCGACTTGTCGACCCCTTTTTCTACTCGAGATTCTTTCTTCTGCATCTCATACTCTGTACAGAGTACACGAATCCACGACTACACGAGTTTACGCAGCCACGCAACCGCATACATACCATAAGCCATAAGATACCAAACCACACACCACACCACCCATCACACACCCCTCGTCCTTGACGCAGTCCACAGCCATGGCCTACAATCGATTAGGTATGTTCCATTCTTCGACTTGAGGATCGCCGTGCTCTGACGGAAGAGCATGATGTCTCTTAAACTCGGGCTTCCCCTTCCCCTTATGCCCGGTCTCCTGTTTTGCCTTGCTTTGCTTTGCTCTTGATCTTTCTGGTCTTTTGTTTCTTCTACCTCTACCTCTACCTTTGTTCTCTTTGCCACACATCCAAAAGCATCATACACAGCGCAAGTCGCATACGTCTTGTTCTCTGCGCACAAAGAACAACAGCTCGCTGGAAACCGAGTTCGTGCAAGACACGACAAAGACATCTCAAGAACTGGCTCGGTCTGGCATCGCGGCGCTTCACTTATACCCTTTTCTTTTCCCATTCTCTCTCTCGTCATTGCGCGCAGTCCTCACGAATAACGACCTTCTTACACGACACTTACTTACTCTACAGCCGACCAAGGCGAATACTACCAGATGGATCCTCGGAACCACCGCACGCCCTCGCCGGGCAACCCCCTCCAGCACGGCTACCAGCTGGACGACAACCCGCGCGCGCACAGCAGCATGGGCCAGCACAGCAGCATGGGCCAGAACCTCGACGTTCACGGCATGCCCATGCGCCAGTACAGCCCCGGCCCGGGCGACTCTCTCCACATGCAGACTGCAGTATGTTTTTTAGGAATATTTTTGTTGGAAAATACTAACACATTTAGCACTCAGTAGATAACCTCAGTGGCTACGGCGGCAGCCACCACCCACCACCGGCCAGCGACTACAGCATCAACCCCGAGCAGCACCACGACGCATACTACAGCGCCCCCTATGAGCCTGGCCACCACGACCCCCACGGCAACGCCGGCGGCTTCGACCAGGGCTACGACCAGGGCTACGACGCAGACGGCCGGCCGCTCCTCCACCAGCAAGACTCCTTCAACCAGGGCCAGCCTGGCTTCCACGACGAGCAGCTTCACGATCAGCCGCCGCAACAAGACGGCGGTATGGGTGGCCCCGGCGGCCCCGGTGGCCCTCCTGGTGGCGGCCTGGGCGGCGGCGGCGGCATCAAGCGGTGGAAGACAGTGAAGCAGGTTCTGCTGTACCGCGGTAACTTGGTGCTGGATTGTCCTGTGCCACCAGTGCTGCTGAACCAGGTGCCGCACGGTGAGCGCGACGAGTTCACGCACATGCGGTACACTGCGGCGACGTGCGACCCATCGTCATTCTACGAGGAAAACTTTACGCTGCGGCAGAAGCTGTTCAGCAAGGCGCGGCACACGGAGCTGTTCATTGTTGTGACGATGTACAACGAAGACGAGATTCTGTTTGCACGCACCATGGTAGGTGTGCTGAAGAACGTCGAGTACATGTGCAAGCGCAACGAGAGCAAGACGTGGGGCAAGGACGCGTGGAAGAAGATTGTGGTGTGCGTTGTTAGCGACGGCCGTGCCAAGATCAACCCGCGCACGCGTGCGCTGCTGGCGGGTATGGGTGTGTACCAGGAGGGTATTGCCAAGCAGCAGGTCAACGGCAAGGACGTGACGGCGCACATTTACGAGTACACGACGCAGATCGGCATGAAGATCAAGAACGACATTGTGCAGCTGGTGCCCAAGCAGCAGCCTGTGCAGATGCTGTTCTGTCTCAAGGAGAAGAACCAGAAGAAGATCAACTCGCATCGTTGGTTCTTCCAGGCGTTTGGCCGTGTGCTGGACCCCAACATTTGCGTGCTGATCGACGCGGGTACGCGGCCCGGTGGCAGCTCGATCTACCACCTGTGGAAGGCGTTTGATCTGGAGCCGATGTGTGCTGGCGCGTGTGGTGAGATCAAGGCGATGTTGGGCCCTGGCGGCAAGAACCTGATCAACCCGCTGATTGCGGCGCAGAACTTTGAGTACAAGATGTCAAACATTCTGGACAAGCCTCTGGAGTCTGCGTTTGGTTTTATTTCGGTGCTGCCCGGTGCGTTCTCTGCGTACCGGTACGTGGCGCTGCAGAACGACAAGAACGGCGAGGGCCCGCTGGAGAAGTACTTTGCGGGCGAGAAGCTGCACGGCGCGAGCGCGGGTATTTTCACGGCCAACATGTATCTGGCCGAGGATCGTATTCTGTGTTTCGAGCTTGTGACGAAGCGCAACTGCCACTGGATCCTGCAGTACGTCAAGTCTGCGACGGGCGAGACTGATGTGCCTGACGGCATTTCCGAGCTGATTCTGCAGCGTCGTCGCTGGCTGAACGGTTCGTTCTTCGCGGCCATCTACGCGATCGTGCACTTTTACCAGTTCTTCCGGTCGGACCACTCGTTCTTCCGCAAGTTTATGTTTATGATTGAGTTTATCTTCAACACGATCAACATGATCTTTGCGTGGTTTGCGATTGGCAACTTTTTCCTGGTGTTCAAGATTTTGACGTCGAGTTTGTCGGACGACGACTTGCTGGGCACGGTGGGCAAGATCCTGGGAGTCGTGTTTGAGTGGCTGTACGGTGTGTCTCTGATCATCTGCTTTACGCTGTCGATGGGCAACCGGCCGGCGGGCTCGGGCCCGTACTACCTGGTGATGGCGGTGTTCTGGGGCATCATTTACATTTACCTGATGTTTGCGGCCGTGTTCATCTCGGTCAAGGCGATCCAGACGGACATTGCCGACGGCTTCTCGGTGTCGATGCTGTTCCAGAACTCTGTGTTTGTGACGCTGATCTTGTCGGTGATGTCGACGTACGGCGTGTGGCTGCTGGCGTCGCTGATGATGTTTGACCCGTGGCACATGGTGACGTCGCTGCTGCAGTACCTGCTGCTGACGCCGACATTTACCAACATTCTCAACGTGTACGCGTTCTGCAACACGCACGATATCTCGTGGGGCACCAAGGGTGACGACAAGCCCGAGGCGCTGCCGACGGTCAGCACCAAGGACGGCACGGGCAAGACGGACCTGCCGGACGAGGGCGACCTGAACGCGCAGTACGACCGGGAGCTCAAGGTGTTTGGGTCCAAGGAGGTCGTCGTCAAGAAGGCGCCGACGCCGGCGCAGCTGGACGAGAAGCAGCAGGACTACTACCGTGGTGTGCGCACAGTGGTCGTGGTGGCGTGGATCATCTCCAACTTTGGCCTCGCGGCGCTGGTGCTGAGCACGGCGGGTCTCGAGAAGATTATCAGCTCGTCGACAGAGGAGACGGACTCGCGCGCGACGATCTACATGGCGGCGATTCTGTACTCTGTGGCGGCGCTGTCTGGGTTCAAGTTTATCGGCGCGTGCTGGTTCCTGATTGTGCGCATGTTCCGTGGTGTCTAGTGTTTTTGTTTTGTATTTAGTTGCTATTTTGTTCTGTTCTATTCTGCTCTGAGCCCGATCGGCCATGATGTAATCTTGTTTTTCATTTATTTATTTATTCATTTGATCTTTTTTCATCTTCATCTTCTATTAGTTGACTGTCTTGTGATAATATTTACAAGCGTGAGACTTTAGCTTTTTTATTCAGTGTATAAAATACAATTTTATTCAGTGTATAGATACAATTTTTATTCAGTGTACTTCGTCTACAATTTAACAGACCACATGAATAAGCATACAAAAATACCGTAAGACAGCGTTCTGCAGCTAGGCCTGATGCGGGTCCCTGGCCAATCCTATTCTTACTCAGTAGACCTATTAATCCCTATTAAGGCTATTATTAGGAGTCTCTACTGCGCTGCCATTTTTGCCCTCTGCATTCTCCTCCTGCAACCTCTGTTTTGGCCACACTCGACGTCGGCATCGACCCGGCATCGCCATCAACATCATCTCACCATCTCGACCATCATCGATTCGACATTGCATCATCAATCTATCTAGTTGCCTTTAGTTTTCAACGCGACTGTCGATAGCATTGAGAGGTCTCGACTCGCACGACACGCACGACATTGCATTAGCCATCGCATCTCGACATCTCGACATCTCGCGAGCATTCTCTCTTTCGACATCTCGACACATCTCGACATCATATCTTCAACCGCGACACCGACGGCACGACAATGATTGAGTAGCCATCTCGACATCTATCATCACAGGGTAGGTTATAATCAGTACAACGCGTCGTCGCCGGCTCTGGCCAAGTCGACCGCGTCTTCGCCTTCATCTCCTTTCCTTGCATTGCTTCCTTCACCCCCGTCATCCCACCCGCGTATACAATGTGTCTCGCTGGATAGGTTAAATGGTGCATTTAAACATCGACGGACCACAGGCACACGCTTCTTAAGATGAGCAGAACAGAGCAGGCAGAGGAGCAGCATGACAGAGTATAAGCATAACGGCGAGGCAATAATAAAGTCAGAGTACGGAAGAAGGAAGACAGACAGATGACAGATGACAGACAAGAAGAAGACGAGAGCAAAGAGTCGGGCATAAAATCCCGTCTTGACAGTCTTTTGGCCTCTGGCAGACCTATCGGGAGGCCATCTTCGTGTCTCTCATCTCCTTGTGTCTCTACTCTCTGCCATTTTTGTCATCTGCCTTCTTACGGCCATGTCAATTTCTATCAACTGTCACCCTTGCGGCTATTGCACCTTGCTCTGCGCAGCCTCTGCTCTGCTCCTGTCCAGCGAAAAGTGCACTTTTGAGGCTAGTTTGGCGGGAGACGCGACGCTTGCCTGCTTTGCCTGCTTTGCCTTGCTAGCCCAAGTCTGCATTTGCGCCTGCTAGCGGGGCAGTCGGCAGAACAGCACACAGTGAGTAAAGTACAGAACAGAGCACATTACAGGTACATTACAGCAGGCACCGCCAAAACACAGCCCTAAAATGGCTTCACATTGTCGACTCGACAGCATTGATTGTACAATCAGACAACGGTAAAATCAAAAGAAAAGAAGACATCAAAACAAAAAATAAAGAGGAAATAACCAAAATATGTCGAAAGACTAAAACTAAAGAAGATACTCATAATCATGGCAAGACAGACAAGATAAGTCACAAAGAAGAGCAAAACACGCTGAAGCGGGAGATGTTATAGCGGTCATTATAGCGGCTGTTATAGCGGTTGTTATAGCGGTTGTTTGCAGATTGACTTGCAGTAGTGCGATACAGTCTGTCAGTTGATCTACACTGTATTTTACACTGTACACAACATCTGCCTCTGGCCGTTAACATCCAAACAGCCAGCCAAACGGCTTCACTCGCTGCTATCAGCTTGTCACAATGGTTCCGGGCTCTAACCTGACTCGTCTCTCCTGGCTGTTTTATTTCCTCCCCTGCAGCCCTAATGCGGCCACATCAGCCTCGCAACAAAGCCTCTTGAGCCTTCGTCTCGTTGTTCTTTTTTCGTCTCTTTCTTCTCCTCTCTTCTATTATTACTTCTTCTCTTTATTCTCTCTTTACTCGTTTCATCTCCATTAACTCTAGTCTTTGTATCTGCCAACTGACTCTACTAATGCTCTGTTCTGTCTCTATCATCTGCTATATGCTGCCCTGCTGACTAAGCTCTACTGTGTCTCTGCTTGCTCTCATCCAGAGTCCAACTTGAGCATTTGCATCTGCATCTTATTTTCATTAACATTCCCATTCACATTCCCATTCACATCTCACTTACATGAAAACACTTCATCGTCTGCATACATCATCTCGTCTTCACCTCGTCCTCACCCATCTCATCGCTAATACATCATAGCTCCAACATTGTCCTTCCCGCTTCCGGACTAGCGCCATTCGCCCTTGTTAGTCGTCCCTGACAGGGATTCGCCGTCGCGACTCAATACACGAAAGCACAGCGGCGCACGTGACCGTTTCACCTCCCTACACATCGCGACAGCTCCTCTCAAATTGGTTCAACCCGAGTCCAACTTTAAATTGCTACTGCATCTTCCATTGCCCACAACACGATTGAGCGCGCGGTCACCACGGCTGTGATACCTGCTCTTGTAAGCCGCGGTGATAAAAAACACCACAATGGCCCAACAGGGCACCGGCAGCTCCGGCTGGCCCATGACCTTTGACGATGCCTCGGCCTTTGGTCTGCAGCCCGCCGCCGACGACATCAACGGCTTCCTAGACATGAACACCCTGGCACAGCACCCGCTCGAAGGCTGGCCCTCGGCGGGCGATTCCGCTGGCATTTCGGGGTTTGGCGACGCACAGCTTCCGTCCGACTACGCGAACCTCATCGGCAACCACTCTCAACCTCCCCAGTGGCAGCAGTTCCAGATGCCGCCGGCCAGCCAGCCGCCCTTTGAAGTCTCGTCCGTCGACGCCGCCCACGCCTTTGTCGGCCAGCCCCAGTTCAACGGCCACCACCAGCACAACCCCGACTTTTCCATACCACCAGACTTTCTACCCGACCAGCTCGGCGACGACCTCAACAACTTTCCCTTTGCCCAGCAGCCGCAACAACAACAACCCCGTCAAACATCAATACCCCTCCCGACCACGCGGCCCAGCGCGTCCCCCGTGCCTCGACAGCCCTCCGTCGCCTCGGCCTCTGTCTCGACGACCCAGAGCCCTGCCCCGACCAACAGCTGGCCACAGCAGCAGCAGCAGCTGCAAATACCACAACAACAACACCTGGGCCTGCAGCACCAGACAACAGCCCCTCCTGTCACGCCCGTGCCCGTGCCCGTGTTAGGGCCTGCGCCCGCCGCGCAGACTACAAAAGCCGCCGCCGCCAAACCAGCCAAGGTCACCAAGCCGAAAGCACCCAAGGCGCCCGCCAAGACAAAAGCAGCACAGGCACAGGCGGTGCAGGCGGCACAAGCGCAGGCTATTGCCCAGCACTCACCACCGCAGCAGCCTGCCATGCCCGACCAACTCTACCAGCAGCAGTTTTTCGACCAGCAGCAGCAGCACCAGCAGCAACCACAATACATGCAGCAGCAGATCGACCCTGCAGCCAACGGCTGGCAGCAACAGCACCAGCAACAACTCCAACAGCAGCAGCCGAACCTTGGACTGCAGTTTGCGGGTGGCATGCCAGGCCAGGATGCAGCGGCGTGGCAGCGGCAGCAGCAGCAGCTTCAACAACAGTTTGCTCAGGGCCAGCAGTACCAGCCCCAGCCTCAGCTCAATACTCAGCAGCAACAGCAACAACTCCAGCATCAGCAGGAGCTCCAGATGAAGCAGCTGCATCTCCAGCAGCAGCAGCAACAGCAGCACCAGTTCCGTCTCCAGCCGCAGCAGCCACAGCAGCAGTTTACCCAGCAGCAGTTCCAGCTACAGCAGCAGCAACAACAACAGCAACAACAACAGCAGCAGCAGCAGCAGCAGCAGCAACAACAGCAACAACAACAACAACAACCTGCAGTGCTCCAGCCGACGACCAACCAGGCACGGCCCAACAAGCCCTCTCCAATACCC
The DNA here is from genome assembly GCA_032248835.1 of Ophiostoma piceae. Classification (NCBI taxonomy): domain Eukaryota; kingdom Fungi; phylum Ascomycota; class Sordariomycetes; order Ophiostomatales; family Ophiostomataceae; genus Ophiostoma; species Ophiostoma piceae. Next base: position 3,629,164 of record CP135128.1, read on the forward strand.
GCCCCTTCCAAGCCGGCAACACCGATCGTCGCCGACATCACCCCCAGTGCGCCACCTGTTGCTCGGGCCAAGGCGGCCAAGCCTATGGTCAAGAAGCCACTGCCCCCGACAGCCGACACCAAACCCAAGGAGCTCCCCCACCTCGTGTCGGCCGCCGACACCCTCGAGCGCCAACAGTTCTTCCCCAACGTGCCGTTCCTCGCGCTCGGCAACATTGTGCAGATCGAGGCGCCGCTCACCACCACCGAGCCCGCCGTCCAGCCCGACCCGGCTAAGGACCTCGGCAAGAAGTTCTTCCCCGGCCGCAAGACCGCCCTGCCCTGCGAGATCATTGCCGACTTTGACAAGCGCGTCAGCGCCGCCGAGCCCGCGCTCAAGGATGGCATGATTGCAGAGCTGCGCGCCATGCTCAAGAAGCAGGGCAAGATCCTGCCGCCCAAGGTGTACAAGTTTGCATCCTACGGCGAGTCCACGCCCAAAAAGGTCGCCAAGACAGCCGCGCGTGCGCCCGCCGCCATGGAATCGCCCGACGACGACGACAGTAGCGAAGAGGAGGAGGAAGAAGAGGTGCGCAGCGCGACACGGCCCACGAACCCGCTCGACGCAGCCGCGTGGGACGCCATTGGCATCGTGCACGTCACCGACAACTCGGTAAACACCATCAAGCGCGCCGTCAAGGGCTTTGGCGACTTTATCAAGGGCATCTACGACGGCGTCAAGGAGGTCAAGGCCAAGATCGCCAAAGCCGAAGAGGCCAACGCCAAGAAGGAGACGCTCGACCAGCTCAAGAAGGCGCTGGCCGCGAAGCAGGAGCTGCTCTACCGCGCCGTCGACGCCGCCGACGAGAAGGGCCACGAGCAGGTGCTCGAGAATCTGGGCGGCAACGGCCCGCTCGTCGCCAACCTGGTGTCGGCGCTGCGCGACTGCGTCAACAATGCCGACTTCAACGGCCGCCTGCCCAAGACGCTGCTGCGCTTCATGTCGCAGTTTACCACGGTCACCGACGAGATGCTCAACCAGCGGCTCAAGTTTGACAAGATCCAGAAGCGCTTCATGACCAAGGGCGACGACGAAGTCAAGGGCCTCGTTGGCGAGATTGTCGCCAAAACGGTGCAGCCTGCGCCTGTAACAGCGGCAGAACCGTCGGCCAAGCGCCCGCGCGAGGACGAGGCGGACGCGCGGTCGACCAAGAAGATTGCCACCAACTCGGCGTCCGGCCCGCAGGCCGTATCCAAGCCGGCGGCATCTACAGCTGCCAAACCAACAACAACGGCCAAGCCGTGGGCCGGCACAGCCCTGCTGCCCGGTAAGACGCGGCCGCTGATCAAGCCGCCCACCCGGATCGAGTCGCTGGGCATGGCGCGCACCGACTCCAAAGACTCCAAGGACTCTAGGGACTCGAGAGACTCTAAAGACAAGGACGCCAAGGACAAGTCGACAGGGTCGCCGTCGAAGCGGGACACCGACTCTGCTGCTGCATCGGCTGCTGCGTCGGCCGTAGCAGCTGCTCGCAAAAAGGCCGCCGCGGCGGTCAAGCCAGAGCCGTCTGGCTCGTCCAAGCTGGGCGCGCTGCTCGAAGAGATCTCCAAGCCCAAGAGCGCCACCCCGGCCGCGCCCACACCCGACCCGTCTACTGACACTGCGGCGGCCAACGAGACGCCCGAGGAGCGTGCCAAGCGCCTGCGCAAGGAGAGCCGCCGCAAGCTGCGCGTGACGTGGAAGGCCGGCGACGAGCTGACCGAGGTGCGCGTCTTCACCAAGGACGTAGGCGAGGACGAGGGCAGAGCTAATTACCTGCTCCGTGACGCCGGCGACGACCGGTCCGAGGGTCTCGCGCTCAAGCGCAGCAAGAAGGGGTCCGAGGACGATGATGAGGACGACGATGCTATGGCCGTCGATGGTGACGAGTCGTTGAAGCCGTGGCACGTGCCCACGCGCATCGACTTTTCCAGCATGCTCGCGGCGCTGCCGGCCGACAAGCAGGACAAGACGTATGCCACTCGAGGCGGCGCGCTGGCCGTCGACACGGCCGAGCAAAAGACCATGGCGGAGCGCGAGAACACGGTGCTGATGGCCATCTACACGGACCCGTCGGACATTCCGCCGACGCCCAAGTCGCCCACTCTACGCGCGGCCGACTCTGCAGACAAACCTGTCGAAGGCGTCTCGCTGCTGCCCTCTGCCGACGACAAGCTGCTGGAGCTGCAGACGCGCTGGAACGAGGAGCGCACGCTCGGTGTCGACTGGGCGCAGTGGAACGCACTCAAGCGGCTCGAGGCGGCCAAGGAGTCGGCCGACGACGACAACGACGACGGCTACGACCCCGCAGCGCCTGCACTGCCCGCCAAGTCGGCCGCTCCCAAGAAGTCCATGTTTGGTGTGGTTGAGATCGCCTCTTTCAACGGCCCTGAGCTCGCGCTCGAGGTCGTGCGCCTGCTGACGTCGGACGCTGTCAGCAAGTACAAGTCGACGCTTGACCTCACCAAGGCCGGCCAGCACTCGCGCTGGCAGGACTACAAGGAGGTCAAGGTGCAGCAGGCCGTCAAGACGCTCGAGGCGCTATCCAACTACCTCAAGGATCTGCCATTCCCCGCGACCGAGCCCCCGGCATACATTATGGACCAGGAGCGCATCAAGGAGTGGTGGACGGGCTTCAACCGCGAGAAGCAGAAGAAGGAGCGGGCCAAGGAGGCCGAGCGCGCTGCTGCCCAGCCGCCGGCTCCTCCTGCTCCTGCTCCTGCTCCTGCCCCGGTACAAGCACCACCCCAGCAAGACCCGGCTGCTGCCATGGCTGCCCTGTACGCCCAGTACGCTCCCCAGCAGCAGCAGCAGCAGCCTCCTCAGCAACAGGCCGACCCCTATGCACAGTACATGAACGGATACTACCAGCAGCAGCAGCAACAGCCGGCTGGTGCTGATGCACAGCTGCAGGCACTGCTGACGACTCTGGGCGGCCCGAACCAAGGCGGCCAAAACCAAAATGCTGCCCAGCAGCAGCAGGCCGCCCTTGCCGCAGCGATGGCTGCTGCCGCGGCCAATCCAAACGACCCGCAGTCGCAGGCGCTGATGATGTCGCTTGCGCAGCTCGGCGGCGCGGGCATGGACCCGAGCCAGTTGATGCAGATGCTGGGTGGTGGTGGCAATGTTGGCGGCAACGCCGGCAACACCGGCAACAACAACAGCAACGGCAACGGCAACCACTACAATAGCAACAACAACAACTCAAAGTCGCACTACGACGACTACGACTACTACAAGCGCAACAAGCGCGACGAGAGCAACGTGCCGAGCCACCTGCGCGGCATCAACCGCGCGCTGATCGGCACCAAGGCGTGCGTGTTCTGGGCCAGCGGCAAGTGTGCCAAGGGCGACAAGTGCACGTTCCGGCACGACTAGGCTTAGATCTAGACAAGCCGTGAACTATCGTCATGTATACTGTTTAATATCTTCTTTTCTGTCTTTTTATTTTACTTTTTTATTTTCTCTTTCTTTTGTTCAGTTCAAAGGTCTGCATGTCCGTCGGCGTTTCTTTCTTACACATCACTGTTATACTATCATCTCGAGCATTTCGGACAGGCCGGATGTATCCATGTTACTTTATCAATACAATCATATTTACTGCTTCATTTAAAATGACCTTGATACCTTGATACCTTGATGAGATCGTGTTAGTGACAAAGATGACTAATAATACATGTCAGTGACACAAGGCCCCACATTAGCAAACTAACCAATCAAAACCGTCGCAATTGCGACTACACGCAAAAGTGCCAAAATCGACAAAATCGACACAAAATCCGCCACCCTCGACAAGCCGATTTCGCAGCATGCGGGGATTCTTCTTGGAGAGCAGTGTAGATAAACTCGAGTTACAAATACACGAGTGTAAGTGGTATTTCAAAGCATTACCAGAGTATATACGTCAACGTCCTTCGTTTCTTCTTCTACCAACGCTCCTTCTCTTTCTGTCACTCTTTCAATCCAGCTCTTTCCTATTTCGACTCATTACATCATCGATATCGACATATCTACATCGACGACAACCTTGAACCATCGACGACGACACACGACCACCTCCCACAACCACCCCCACGATGAGCGCCATTCTATCGGCCGACGACCTCAACGACTTCATCAGCCCCGGCGTCGCCTGCATCAAACCCGTCGAGACGCTCCCCGCCGTCGACGAGACCGCCCAGAACGAGCACGAGGTCTTTCGCGACGAGGGCCCAACAGCCAACAAGGATGCCGGACCAGCGCAGATCTCGCTGACAGACTGCCTGGCCTGCTCGGGCTGTGTGACGTCGGCCGAGGCCGTCCTTGTTAGTCTGCAGAGCCATGCCGAGGTCTTGAGGGCGCTCGACTCAGGCCCGGAGTGGACGTCAACAGAGTCATCAACAGAAGCGCGCCTCTTTGTGGCCAGCGTGTCACCGCAGACGAGGGCCAACCTGGCGGCAGCCTGCGGCGGCGGCGTCACTGAGCAGCAGGCCGGCTACATGCTGGAGCACCTGCTGTCGGGCCCCGGCGGCCTGCGCTCCGGCGGCGCACACAACAACGGCTTCACATGGGTTGTTGACACCAACACGGCGCGCGACGCCACGCTCGTCCTCGGCGCCGACGAGGTCCTGAAGAAGACGTCAAAACCCAAGGCGAAACCCCTCCTCACATCATCCTGCCCCGGCTGGGTCTGCTACGCGGAAAAGACACACCCGCACGTGCTCAGCTACCTGTCCAAAGTCAAGTCACCCCAAGCGCTCATGGGCACGCTGCTCAAGACGACGCTCAGCCGCCGGCTCAGTATCCCCGTCGACCGCATCTTCCACGTTGCCGTGATGCCGTGCTTTGACAAGAAGCTCGAGGCCAGTCGCGAGGAGTTGATGGACGGCGCATGGGGCAATACTGCCACTGACGGCAAGATCCGCGATGTCGACTGCGTTATCACCAGCAAAGAGGTGCTGATGCTGGCCGAGTCGCGCGGCATCGACTTCTTTAGCCTGCCCAAGACCCGGCCCGACTCGTCTGCATCGGCCGCCGCCACATTTCCCGATCCTGTACTGGGCCGCTTCTTGTTTCCCGAGTCGCAGCACAGAAACCGGCCAAGCCTGGCGGTGGGCAGCTCCGGCGGCAACCTGCACTTTATCCTGCAGTCGGTACTCGCCCAGAACCCCGGTGCTACCCTCAACACCACGCGCGGCCGCAACGTCGACGTCGTCGAGTACAGCATCACCGCCGGCGACGACACACTGTTCAAGGCGGCGCGGTACTACGGCTTCCGCAACATCCAGAACCTCGTGCGCAGACTGCGCCCGGCGCGCCCGTCACGGCTGCCCGGCGGCCGGCCCGTCGGCAGCGCGCGCAAGGGCGGTGCCAGTGGTGCGGGCGCGGGCCTCGACTTTGCGTATGTCGAGGTGATGGCGTGCCCGGGCGGGTGCACCAACGGCGGCGGCCAGATCAAGGTGGACGACCCTGTGGTCGTTGAGCGCCGCGGCGCCGACCTGGGAATGTCGTCGCTGGCGGCCGGGGCTAAGCCGGGCCCGCAGGAGCAAAAGGCGTGGCTCGCGGAGATTGACGAGGCCTACTATTCGGACGAGGAGTCTGTTGTCGAGGCTACAAAATCGGACCTCGTCGACGGCATCAGCCCGTCGTATGTACGCGAGACGCTGGCCCACTGGTCGCGGACGACGGGCATTGTGCTGGACAAGCTGGTGTACACGACGTACCGCGAGGTGGTGAGCGATGTGGGCAAGGTGGGCAGCAAGAAGGGCAACGGGTCGACGGTGGACGTGACGGAGCACGTTGTGCAGCTGTCGAGCAAGATTGGCGGCGGGTGGTAGACACGGCTTTCATATTGGCATTTCTGGCGTTCTCTTTTGATTATTTTTCATATTTCTTCATCTTCACATAGCTAGCATGGTTGGGACATAAACTGGTAGATAGGATGATACCCGACCTCTCGCACATCGAGAGGAATAGACGCTTTTGTTCATTAATTATATATCCAAGTGATTCTTTTAGTTACACTAGTTAACCGCCTCTTCGCGCAAAGCCAAAACCGCCGCGGCCAGTCCCGTCTGGTCCTTTGGGCGCTCGCGTGACAAAGTCGTTGTCGTCTCGCGGCGTGGCTGTGCGGCTCGGAAACGGCGATGCCTCGCTGCTGTTTGCATTGCTGTTTGCATTGCTGTTGCCGTTGCTGTTGTTTCTGCTCATCCCATTCAGCTGCCCGCCCTGTCGTCTAGACCCGGGCTTGGGCGAGTAGTGCGGATCGAACAGCTTTTGCGTCTGCGATGCATGGCTGGCTGAGCCGTGCACGGCGGATGTGTTGCCGTTGCTGCTATTTGAGTGGTGGTGGTTCCCGCGACCCTGGCCGTTGTTGCCGTTGCCGCCGCGGCTGCTCTGTCCACCCTGGCCTTGACCCCGGCCACGGCCTCGTCGGTTGTTATGCGACTGCGGCGACATGGGCGTGTTCTGGTTTTGGGTCTGATTATTTGACTGCGTCGGCGACGTCTGCCGTGGCGATGCTGTCGCCTCGCCAAAGATCTTGGCCCGCGCCTCGTCGTACTTGCGCTGCCGCTCCTCGCGCTCCTTGAGCTGGCGCTGCCGGATCTGCTCCGGCGTCTCCTGCTTGCGCGCCGCCGCTGCGCGCGCCTCGGCCTCGGCCTCAGCGGCGTCGTCGCTGATCGTGAGCTGCTCGAGCCCTGTTACCGGGTCGCGGCGGCGGATCATTTGCGGAGCGGGTTTGCGGCTGAGGACCGTCATTGCGGGACGGAACGCAGCGGCAGAGAGGATGGAGGGGCCACTGCTGCCGGCGGTGGCCGGGCCGGCCGACAGAAAGTAGGTTTCCTGTGGGTTGTCCCTTTTCTGTTAGTCCTGGTCCTAGTACAAGGTGCTTAGTGCTTGGACATACGCAGTCTCCCAGAGCTTCCTGTTCTGCTCGGCGTGCTGGGCCAGCCGTTCGGCGCGGCTGAGAATGACTGGCTTTATTTTGATTTCTTTTGCGCCCGCATCGTCTGGCTGGGTCAAGAGCGCGCCGCCGCTGAACGGGGTGTCCCTGTCGTCGTCGTTGTATGGGTCGTCGATGGACTTTGACTCTGCTGACTTTGACTGCTTCGTGGTCATCTTGTCGGCCGCGGCCTCCCAGTCGTCGTCCCAAGCATCGGGGACATCTGCCTTGCGGGCCATCGTGGAAGAAAGAGACGAGACAGATACACAGAAACAACTAGACTAGCCGGGTAGAGGGCAGGGCTATAAGTGCCGCTGGGTCGTTGCGCGCATGTGGCCTGTCTGTGTTGCTTGCGCTGTGTTTGTTGCGATGCTGCGAGGCGGGACTAGAAGAGGCTGTGGTGAGCTTCCGGGCGCGGGACGGGATGAGGTTCTGAGGTTTATACTAGCCAGTAACCACTAACCTGCAAGCCTGCCCCTTTGGGAAATTCTCAGCGGTCACAGGCGGTGCGGAGACGCATTGTCGGGCTGTTAATGCTCAGTGGGAAGGTCCGATACGGCGGGGTATGATTGGCTAGCGGCGACTCCTTACATAATCCCCACACTGTGTTGACGTCGTCGGCCGCCTGCCGACAGCAGCGCCGGGAGCAGCATAGAGACAGGATTCCAAAGAATTGAAAGGAATCAAACAAATAAACAATACATTCAAGATGCCCGACTCGATGGATATTGTCAGCGACAAGCAGCAGCAGACATCAGAGGACGCGGCAGCGGCAACCTCAGCATCAGCCTCGAGCGGCAAGAAGAGAGCGGCCTGGAACACGCCCAAGTATCGCGAGGAGATGGACAACCTCCAGTCCCGATTTGCCGACCAGTCGTTTAACGCAGGTGAGTCGACAGATGGCAAGAGAGACAAGTCAAAACTAATGAAACAGCCGACTATGGCGACCCGTTGACGACGGTGCGGCCGCTCAAGCGGTTTTATGAGCGCGAGTTCCCCGAAGAGGAGCTGCAGATATTCGCCAAGATCGAGGCCGAGATAGACGAGCAGCTTGCGCAACAGGCAAGGGAGGGAAGACAATAGGCGTCTTGGAGAATCCGACTGGCTCGGGCTGGGTCTGAGTGAATACACATAAGACATAATGGGGCGCGCTCTAAAGGTATACCTACTTCACTGCATTTTATATCACGAGAACCAAATAAACGACGTTATGATTACAGTCGATGAGTGAATGAGAACCACCGGGTTAGATGGTGCATTCTTATATGTACAGACATGGTCGCGTTATCACATCACATGGCCATCATATGGGCATCAACTCGACATCAACCCGTGATCAACCTATTATCAACTCCCCGTCAACTCCTCGCCATGCCGCCGCGGGCCACCAAACCAAAGGTCAAGCCATCCGGCATAGCTACGATAAGAGGCGGCATTGTCAACCAACAACAAGCCCCTGTCCCAGTATATCGCAGCCCAAGCGAGCACGCCGCCATTGTCGAGACACAGCGTGCCCAGTTTGCCATCTTGGACGCATCGCAAGGGAGAGCGCCAGTGGACAGACCTCCAGTCGTCAAACCAGCAGTCAAACCAGAGCCAGTCAGCCCAGAGCCCGTCGACTCGACTCCAGCAGAGCCAGCTTCAGAGCCAGAACCAGAGCCAGAACCAGAACCAGCACATCCATCACCACAACCACACCCACCATCTTCCTCGCCAATGTCGTGCCTCACCCGGACGCCGTCCCTGACGCCCGAAGCAGCCGAGCGACTCGCAGGCGCAAGCCAGGGTGTAGATGCTGCTGCAAACGATAATGCAGCCGAGCCAGAAACAGAAAATGCACCCCCGATGCACATCCAGGCTCGGCTGGCACACACCAAAGCCAACCTCACCAGAGTTTATGAGACCAAAGACAAGACGCTGCCGCCCGAGCGACGGGACCGCGACTCGCTGCTGATGGGCCCGTTTGTGCGCCTGATGGCGCGCGTCTACACGGCGGACCTCGAAGACGTGCGCGTGCAGAAGCACCTCCGCGACAAGGTCATGACGCCGGCGCACTTTGCGGAGATGATGATCTGGCACGGGCGGGCTGTGCGGGAGCGCGAGCGGAAGGCGGCGGATGCTGCGGCCGGTGCAGGTCCGACCGCCGGGGCGAAAGCAGCTGCACCGAAACCGGTCGACAAAGGAAAAGGCAAGGCGCCGGCGCGGGCAGCCCCGGCCAAGAGAAAGGGCAAGAAGAAGTGATTGTTTATATTCTAGAGCCTTCTGAAAGTCACTCAAATTTGGCCTCACAATTAGATTAGTATAACAGCAATCTGTACTGAGTGTGTTAGATATTGGACGAACGCATGTGGCCTGATACTTTGACGAATAGCATGGCGGCTTTTGACAACAACACCGACAGCCAGTCTCCAACACTCACCGAGGTTTCATCCTCAGCATCTCGAGTGGGCTGACCTCGGGGAAAGTGGCGAGACGTGTGGGATCGAACAGCTACTTGTAGAGCTCCGGTGGTGCTCACCTGATGCTGCCAGCTTTTGAGATCAGGGCTGGCGGTGAGCCAAATAAGAGTAAATCCGAGCAGGGAATGCTGTTTCGGTTGATTATCGTCAGTTGTGTGCTGACGTTTGCATCGTATCTTCTAGAACTCAGCTTGCCGGCGAGGTAGCTGTTATATATTCAGTTCATGCCGAAAGCTCAATCCATGGGGCAATTGCCAACAAATCTGACAGATATATGCTGATCCGTTTGATGCCATGCGAAGATGATCTGGATTTCATATAATTTTTGGTAACATCGTTGTCAGGTGATATCATGATGTTCCCCTGTTTCCCAATTCAAGTACTTTTAAGCTGCTCTATATGCATATTTGACCAGATCTGGAAGGTACGGATATGGCGGCGCAACCCGTCTGTTGGGACGAGTCCGACATAGGAGTTTGTAAGCAAAGAAGACAAAAGACAAAATAGGCAAGAGCTTGGCCTCGCGTCGATGCACTCGTTGATATTGTCGCTGCTTTTATCGCGGTATCATGGTCTAGGCGTGAGTCAGGGAGCGGCAGAGGCTGACAAGTGGCAAATCGCATAAATAGAATGAGCTTACTAGAGCTTGTCAATGGATGACAGCGGGAGCTAGACTGTAGAATGTAGACGGTTGCACCACTAGACTGACACTAGCTGTTGCTGGCTCGGCATGAAGACGACATGTCATGATAGATGCTTATTAAGAAGATATGCAATTTGACACGAAAATGGAAGGCATAATGGGGAAATAAGAAAGAACGAAATCCCGACACCCACTACCCGGGGATATCTCAAAATGGAAAGAGAATGGCCGCGACCCGGCGCAGGTACTGTCGGTCTCTCTAAAAGCTCCGACCAACGTCCGACGTATGCAAAGTGCATTTCTTTTTCTCTTTTTTAATTTGTATTAAATAAATGCACTTACAGCTCATGTGTGTTGCCAGTTTGGTGTAGATCGACTCCCCCACTTACACGTCGAAACACTCAAACAGGAGGGGCACTTTAAATTGATATGTAAGTGATTATGCATGTGCGTGCGTGCATCCGTTTATTTATTTTAATATGCACAGATCGTATTCGACATTGCCATCTTGATGTCGAAGATGGCCTTCTATATGCGTGATTATGTAATTTATGTATGGTCTTTTGCATGCGTTTTATAAGGAAAGAGGTGTCGAGAACCAACAGGCAAATATCGACATGAAAAAGGAAGGAGCTTGGACTGCATGAGCTCCCTCCTTCCCTCCAATGACACTGCCGCGTGCTACCTCTGCACAAGCAAACGATGATCAACCCCGCCATCGATGCTCGTGCCCCTTCCTCCAGCTCCCCCTTTGCTCCTGCTCCCCTCTGTCCCCTCTGCTCCCCATCCCCCATCCCCCATCTTCCTCCTCGCTTCCTGTCCTTATCCTTATCCTACCCTCCACGCTCCCCTCTCGCTTATTATCTCTCTTTATCTCGCGTATTGGCTAGATCCTTCCTATCTTTATCATATCAGCTTCTTCTGGGTCTTTGCACTTGACATCTACACCTTGCAACTGCATCTTCATTGCATCTTCTATCGCACCTCTTTGATTTTTTTATTTGCTCTTTACATATTTGATTTCTTCTCAACATCTAACCAATCCTGTTTCTCAACACTGCTCAGCGACAGTCGCCTGAAAACCGAACCTCGTCACCAACAGATCAGACCGAAGATCAAGAGACCAGACAGAATTAAACCCTCCGAGAACACGACTCAACCGGACATCCAGCTGTCGACACCACACGAACAGCTCACAGCTCATACCGGCCGGCGACACTAACAACTGCTCAAGCTTACAGCCCACAAGACTAAGATCTAGGAAGCCCGGTGATACCTACCGAGAGCACAATACAGACCGACACAGGCACGACGCAAAAGTACACGAGCGTACACGACAGGAAAAGTACCGTACAGGCTCAGACGAGCATATCTTCTTCCCGGACATTAGCCATGGAGGGCATCCGCGATGCTCACGGCGCCCACGCCAACCACGCGCATCCCGCCGTTCTGAACCACGGCGCGCACGCCAACCACGGCAATCACGGCAACGACAGCTTCGATCTCCTGCGCCGGGCCACAGCAGCCGTGATGTCAAGGTGAGCCTTTTTTTTTTTCCCTCTTTTCCCTTTCCTTGACCACTCGATTCCCTGGTCCTACCCAGCATCCACTACGTCATCAGCCCCATCTACCATTTCCATCCATGCCCCTGTCCCTTCACGATCTACTCTGGAGAGAGCTTGTTTTGTTATTTGTTTCTGCTGTTATTTTTTTATGATTTTCTATTTTCTACCAGCTTGTCAACAACAACGGAGCTGAGCTCGTGCTCTTGTCGTTCAACGTCAGAGTGGGACTGCCATGATATCTCTCTAGCTCCCCGCTCCAGTGTGACGCCACTGCTTGACTACTGGACCACGGGAGCTAGAGCGGAGAGCCAATACTTGAGCATAGGACCAAGCAAGTGCTCCGTTCTGAGCAAGCATACTTTCATATCAGCTGTAAGATACAGCCATTCATATTCTTGAGTCTGAATATTGAATGAGGCCTGCGGGTTATATCACCTCAGCTATTAAGCGAGAGAAGCGACAGGCTCAGAGCTGAGCTGCCTCAGTGGCAATGACACGGGCTGCCAGTGCATCGCCTGACACGCCACTGGCTGTTTATTCTTTGTGATCACAGCCAATACTCTCTACCTCCTGCCGTCCTGCGGGTCAGTCGCACCCGGTCCACCCTTGCTCCGGCCACATGGCTGGCCAGACTGGTCAGACTGTCTGAGTGCAACGGCGGGAGCTTCTACTAGAGTAGAGGTCTAGAGCTGCACTGCAAAGCTGCAAAGCTTGCATCGCTTGCGTCTCTTCCATCGGCAAGATCAAGAAGATGAAGATTAATTTGCAAATGGCAGCCCGTATCTACGTTTTGCAAGTTAGCCACAACGGGGCAAATGGGGCATGAGCTAGCCAGTGGACCGAGTCCTCTTGCTTAGAGGAGATTAGGCCAGCCCCATGTCCTCCTATTCTATGGTGGCCCATACTGAGTACAAGCAGCTGCTCACAGCGTATCTCATCCCTTGTACCACGATCTCAGCTGGTTGTGTGCATCTTACAGGGCACGCCACACTGCTTCTAGGAGGTGGTTCTTGCACGATTTCCATATGCAGTCGCCAGCGCTGTCCATTTGCTTGTTGTCTGCTATGGTATTTTTGCTTAATAACCAAACTCTCAACTTTGCTTTCTCTGAGACTTGGGCAGTCAAAGTGCAGTAAAGTGCAGTCAAACAGTCATCAAGCCCAATCGCACCTTCCTCCACACTCGCGTCATACTTCCCCTCTTCCTTTCAGGCGTGCAAGCGGCCCACCCTTCGGCCCTTGCGTGCGAACTTGGCCCCTAGAGCCTAGAGCATCCGCTAGAGCAAACTCTGCACTGCCGGCGACTACTTTGTACTTACAGGGTGTTGTATTACTCTGGAGTCTGTACAGAGAAAGAGCCTGCGCAGATCGGAAAGGGGAGGTGCGACTGGCTGCAGCTTCCGAAGAGATTTCTTCATTCTCCAGTCACACTCTTTTCTACAGTCTCTACCACCCTTGTTCGGTAATCGCGATTGATTATATGAGAATACGAAAGAAACTTTCGAGTCTCTTTAAAAAGTTCAAGTCTCTTTAAAGCCCTTAAAGAGCCCTTGGCAGTAGTAACCTGCCATTCGTGGTCCTTTCACGACCCTTCCGCCGTCTAATCTACGTCAATTTGCCTGCCTTTGTCATTCCTTCCCGATTTGATTTCAATTGTTCTTGCCCCTCATCGACTCGGCCGCTCCTTCCCTGCCGAGCTATTTCCTGCTGTGATTTTATATGCTGCTGCTTGCTATTTCCGTATGCAGTATTACTCATTTGATGATTAATGCGAGTTGTCAAGCATCGCCATCTTTTGTTTTGCCTCTTCTCATCGCAACCTCATCTCAACCTCATCCAACCTCATCCAATCCCAACGTCGACATCATTCGGCTCACGCACTCCAACTCAGCTCAATTGCCGCCTTTTTCCATTTGCTAGTGCAAGTCCGACTAAAATACGTTTTCACTCTGGCGGGATCCAGTCAAATCCCTTCTTTTTCCTGTTGTTTGTTATTCTGTATTTTCCGTCTTTTTCTTTTTCTCTTTTTTTTTTCTTTTCTTTTATTTATTTATTTATTTATTCGTTTTCTTTTTCTTTTTCTTTATTTCTTTTCGCCCCTTTGTCTGGCCGGGCGCTGCTTGACTACAGCTAGCTGCTGCTAGTCCACTATAGTCCACTATAGCCCACTAAGCCAATACTCTCTCACCACCAAAAGGCGGCTTTTCACCTTTCTCCTCTTTTCCCCGAATTGCCATCCCACAGTCTGCCATAGCCATAGCCAGAGCCATCTCCCATCGTCTGCCGTCTGCCGCACAGTCAGCCTTTGGCCGCTTCTCTTCCTCGCTTCATCTTGACATCATCGACACCATCGCCAGCTCACAACAACACGTCACGTCTTTTGTGTTTGTGTTGGCTTTGTTTACTTTCTTTCTGTTTCGTCTTTTATCACATTTCTCTCATTCTTTTCTTTTTCATCTGTGCTCTCTCCACGATATCATCACGTCTTCATCACGCTCATCACGCCTCATCACGCTCACGCAACAACCTCTACTGTCTACTCTACTGTCTCTTCTGTCTACTCGCTGTCTACTCTACTTTACTGCTGTCTACTCGCTGTCTACTCTCCCTACCACAGCTGATGCACAATCATGTCTTCAACTTCCGGAATTGACCAGCCAAACAGGTCTGCCACCGCCGAGGATGACGGCACCGACCAGATCGGCACCGACACGCCGCGCTCTGGCATTGCTACGCCCCAGCCGGACCTCCACGATAAACGCCTGCCAGGAATCATGAGTTACTTCCAGGTTCGTGCTGCCTCTTTCAAGAACCTGCTATCAGGCTCTTTCGTTACACCCTCGAGACCTCCCTCTGCTTCTTCCAACATCTCAAACACCTCCAATGCCTCCTCTGTGCTTTCTTCTGCAACACCCTCCCCTCTCGTGTCCTCTGCCAATCTTGCCGCCGCTGCATCCTCGGCCGACCAGTCCATACCAGAGCCTCTGCCGCACCAAGACCAAGACCACGCCGCGCCCTCTGAGTCACCCATGTCTCAAGCAGACCATAAGTCAACACAAGCTCCAGCTGGATCAAATACGTCATCAACCAAAAAGACCACTCTGGCCGACCAGCTCAATGCCTTCTCCATCACCTCGCAGCCCGCACAGCCGTCGCCGCTCTCGCAAATGGTCCCCGCGAGCTCACCACGAACCTGCGACGACACCCCTCCTCTACTGCCGCACGAGCTCGCCGATTCCATGCCGCCGCCATCTTCACATACAATGCCGCCGCCCCAGCTGCCAAATGCGGCACAATCCTCGCAGACACAACCTTCTCCAACCTCGGCCGCACCCCCGCTAGTGACATCACCAACCAGAGATACCCCGTCAACTAGCGGCCCAGATGTGGCCGATTCAGCTGAAACGGCCGATGCGGCCCGCTCCTCACCACACCCGTACCCAACTCCACCAGCATCAATACGAGCAGGTGTATACGGAAGCGCAAATCCAGGCGCAAACGCAAGCGGCAGCGGTAGCAGAAACGACAGTGGATCTGGACCTGGATCTGGACACATCAGCCCTGCCAGCGGGCCGACAGCAGACACTGGAAGAGACACCGACAAGCTGGCCATAAAGAAGAAGATCCGGAAAGGTTGGGCAGGAGACAGCGGCGGTGCCGGCGTCGGGTCTAACCCGCCCTCTGGCACAACCACCCCTGGTGGCACGGAACGAGACCGGTGGAACGCGCCTTGGAGCTTCAGCCACAAAAAGAGCGTGTCTGACGTTGCCGATGTGCGCAGCCGGCCCGAGTCGCCCTCCCTCGCCCCCCTGTCCGGTGTCGTCACTCCGTCCAGCGTCCTTGCCCGTCACTTTTCCATCCCTTCCATCCCTCCCATCACCCTCCCCCCGCCATCCTCCACTGCATCTACCCCCACGTCTCTTCGTTCTCCTACCCTTGCACACCCCCCTGTCGGCGGTGCTCTGGCTGCTGCAGCTGCAACAGCTGCAACAGCTCCAGGCTCGCCGGCCCGCGCAGACTCTCCTGCAGCCGGGGCAATGGCGATCGCCAATGCCGCAGCATCCTCCTTTGCCCGCTCTGCTTCTGCAGACCATCTCAGAAAGCTAACTCACATGTCTTCCACTAAAAAGAGCGGACACTCTACACCAACGCGCTCCCTGTCCACTGCGCACTCTACAACCGTGACGCCGCGCATGTCTGTCGCCACGCCTAGCGACAACTACGGCTCCGGGCAAGTTACACCTAGCGGCAACACTCGCAGCCGCGCACCCAGTGTCACGCCCACACCGCACGGCGCCCAGGCGCCCGTGCCCAAGGGCAGATTGACAATCAAGATTTCCGAGGCCCGGGGTCTCAGACGCACCAGAGACCCATATGTTGTTGCCGTGTTCCAGCGCAGCGAGCTCATCTCCAGCGGCCCGCGGCCTGCAGAAGAGGACAGCGAGGCCATTGCGCCGGGCATTGCCATTGGCAGCATTGCCATCCAGCGGCAAGCAAGCGACAGCGGCCGGCCCATGGCCATCCCCATGCGCAGCCGCCAGAGCAGCAACACCAGCATCAACGACTTTAGCAGTTTCCGGAATCGGTCTGGCCGCCGGTCTCTCACCAACCCGAAATGGGATGCAGAAGCTATTTTGTAAGTTCTTTTGTATTTTCTACACGTACTATTTACTAACTACATAGTGATGTCGTTGACTCGAATATGCTTGTTGATGTTTCCGTTTACGACCACTCGCCCACCGGCGAGGAATTCCTCGGCCACGTCGACTTCCAGGCCAACAACTCGGAGAAGGACGGCCTTGTGCGGGGCTGGTTTACACTACGCGGACACGCAGACACTATGGCTGAGAACGCGCCCACGGGTGAAATCTACGTTGAGGCCCTGTACCAAGGAACGGAGAAGAAGCACTTTGGACCGGACGACTTTGAGATCCTGCGGCTGATCGGCAAGGGCACGTTTGGTCAGGTGTACCAGGTGCGCAAAAAGGACACTCGCCGGATCTACGCCATGAAGGTGCTCTCGAAGAAGAAGATTGTGCAGAAGAAGGAAGTCGCGCACACGGTTGGCGAGCGCAACATCCTGGTGCGCACAGCTACGTCAGATTCGCCATTTATTGTCGGTCTCAAGTTCTCGTTCCAGACGCCGTCGGACCTGTACCTGGTGACAGACTACATGTCGGGTGGTGAGCTGTTCTGGCACTTGCAAAAGGAGGGCCGCTTCGAAGAGGCGCGTGCCAAGTTCTACATTGCCGAGCTGATCCTGGCCATTGAGCACCTGCACAACAACAACATTGTGTACCGCGATCTCAAGCCGGAGAACATTCTGCTGGACGCCAACGGCCACATTGCGCTGTGCGACTTTGGCCTGTCCAAGGCCAACCTGACCAAGAACGACACGACCAACACGTTCTGCGGTACCACGGAGTACCTTGCGCCCGAGGTTCTGCTGGACGAGGCGGGCTACACCAAGATGGTGGACTTTTGGTCGCTGGGCGTGCTTGTGTTTGAGATGTGCTGCGGCTGGAGCCCGTTCTACGCTGAGGACACGCAGCAGATGTATAAGAACATTGCCTTTGGCAAGGTGCGGTTCCCCAAGGACACGCTGTCGGCCGAGGGCCGGAGTTTTGTCAAGGGCTTGCTGAACCGCAACCCCAAGCACCGGCTGGGCGCGACCAAGGACGCGGCGGAGCTTATGGAGCACCCGTTCTTCCGGGATATTGACTGGAGCGCGCTGTCGAAGAAGCTGATCACGCCGCCGTTCAAGCCCAAGCTCAAGTCGGACACGGATGTGTCGTACTTTGACCCGATATTCACCGACGCCATGGACAAGAGCGGCAGTCTCAACGAGCGGGCGGCGGCGCTGGCACGCGGCCTCGCGACTAGCACGCCGCTGTCGCCGTCGATGCAGGCCAACTTCCAGGGCTTTACGTTTGTGGACGAGAGCGCGCTGGACGACAACTTCCGCGGCCGCAACTCGTACAACAACCAGTTTGACGACTTTGACGACGACATGCACGACGCGGCGTACCTGAGCGCGCACGGCGGGCGCGGCCAGCGCGACGAGTGGGACGACCACGACGCACGAAACGACACGCACATGGCGGGCGCGCGGGCCGGCAACACAGACGAGCCCATGTTTGGCGGCTCGCACATGGACATTTAACTTGCTCCTTCTCCTTGTCCTCATTCTTATTATCATCCTGTATCAGTTTTGTATTTCTTGCCTATCCACGAGCACCTGAAATAAAACCACTGCACACACCACGAGTCACAGACTGACAATGACTCTAATCATGTTCTACGTTGTTCCTCTTTCTCTTGCATCTTTTCTTATTGCATCTACTGCATCTCTGCATCTCTGCCAGGTGTTTCTGCATTGCATCCGTTATGTATGGTCATGTCTCATGTTAATGTTTGCATCTTTCGTGTGGGAGGTAGTTCTCTTTGATTTTTTTCTTTGCTTAATGTGCGCATTGGTTCTTTGATATTCAAAATGGCAGAGGCCTTGCATTATAATGAACGAAACACGGTATCATAAGCCTCTATTTGATTGATAGTGCGAACATGTCTAGATGTGATCTTTGACTACTGATAGCACGTTTATATATGTCTAGTTTAGATGGTCAACACGGTGTCGAGCATTCCTGTTCAGCACCTTGATATCAAAGTAGTATGAAGATATGTATTGTAAATGTTCCACGTAGACCGTGGCTGGAGCTATCCTTTTATTACGCTATGCGCAGTGACTGAAATACAGAGAGAGATACAGAAAGCTTAGTGGTGAGCCTCCTCCTCCTCCTCCTCGACGAGCCAGTCCTCAACCGGCGCAGCAGCCGCCTGGCCGTCCGCGCCCGTCTCCTGGCCCTCGACCTCGACGGCCATCGACTCGTACTCCTGCAGGCTGCTGGCCAGGTCGGCCTCCTCGGGCGACGCGGGGGCCTTGGGCAGGTCAAAGGTGGCGACCTGGCCGACCGAGTCCTCGGGCTTGACGGCGGGCGTCTTGTAGGCCTTGAGCTCCTTGAGGTACAGCTCCTGGACAAAGTCGGCGCGGCGCGCGGCGGAGGGCACGATAAAGGCGCGGGCCTGGACGGCGGGGGCGCGGGCAATGGCGGCCAGGGCCCGGCGGGGCTATACTGTTAGCATTGTTTATCCAAAGTGTGGCCAATCGCCGTGTCTGTGTCTGTGTCGGCAGCATCGTCATCGGATCATCGGGTCATCGGATCATCGGGTCATCGGCGTCTGTCATTGTCGGTTCATCGTCGGGTCGTCGGGTCTGTCGTGGCAGCATATAGCTATTAGGGGTTGCAGCAGAGTGGCAGTCGCAATGTATTGTTGTTGATCAAGTAACTGAACATAGATAGCTTCAAGCTATCTCGACGACGAGGTGGCGATGTGATGTGAGGTGACGATGTCGGACGGTGTGGATGGCAAGGTCGGAGCTAATCGGAGGTGGGATGGGAGCGGTGGGCGTCGTAGAGGGAGACGTAGAGTAGACGTAGGTAGACAGCAATCAATTGGCGGACGACGACGCGATGACAGTGACAGTGACCGTGACAGTGACGATATGCCGAGGTGAACGGCCGACAAGATCCCAATGTCCCCTGACGAGCGATTTTATCATTGTCGGCGACGGCGGCAGACACGGCGGTTGACAACGGCTGATTGACGGCGGGCACAAGGGAGAAGACCTACGGCGACGCGTGCTAGGGACTGAAGCATTGTGATGTGTGTAGTAAGGGTGTTGATGAGGAGCGGAAGAGAGGTGTCGGATGTAGATGCAGCAAGTAGTTGCAATCGAGGCAAAGCTGGCCGGAGAGGATCGTGGGTTTTTCGCTCTGTGTCCTGATTGGGCTAGCGTCTTTTGATTTTCAGTCCTTGTTTCTCGTTTTCTTCCGGGCCAGGGGAGCCTGAGGGGAGCTGTTTAGGGAGTGTTCAGGTGGCGTTGACACTGGCAGCGGGAGACGGCGGGAAATACAGGGTGTTTGCTAGTTGGTGCTAATTGCCTCGTTGGTGTAGAGTGGGGTACACGTGGGTGGTCACATGGGTAGTCATCCTTTATTTACTTTCTAGTTAAATCAATTAAATCCAATAATAAATTATGACATTCTACTTTGATATGAACATACAGAAACTAAAATACACTACTGATATCTTCTCGCCTCTCTACGTGCGCGACGCTGGGGATTCTCATCCTCGCGGTAGGCGCTCTCGGACTGCTGCAGGACAGGCGACCCCGATGAATAGCCGTGGTCGTTGATACTGGCACTGCCGCTGTCGGCCTTCTTTTTGTTTTTGCTGCGCGTAGGCGTCTCGAGGTTGTACATCATCTCGGGCTGGCCGGCAATGGCCGTGCGCTGTGCTTGGGTTTTGCTGCGCTTGGCGCCGACCAGCTTGCTGCCGGCGTAGACGACAAACAGCACGGCCGACGCTACAGAGTAGCCAATCACCAGGCCGTTGGAAGCCGACGACAGCTGCAGACCCAAGCCGCCGTTGACAACGCCGAGCACCATCAACGCTCTACCCCACCAAATGTGCACATGACTGACGGCACCGCGGCTCTGGTTCGCCACAAAGTGGCGGTGGTGCAGCACGCCGAGCAGCGGCTGCAGGCCCATGGCGGCGACGACGACGGTGCCGAGGACGGTGTGGGTGCGGCCGACGCTGGCAAACAGCATGCCGCGCTGGTCGGCGGCGACGACGCCGAGGGCAAAGCCGGCCCACATGAGCAGGTAGGCGAGGCCCTGCCACGCGCCGTGGAGCAGCCAGTTGCCAACCAAAGGCATGAGGGCGGAGCCGAGGGGGTAGAGGAAGACCATGACGATGGCCATGACGACGGCGTGGGCGGTGAGGATGGCGGCCTTGGGGGTGGACGCGACGACGACGCCGGGGCTGCTGGAGGAGCCACCTGAGGAAGAGCTGTCGCCAGAGTTGCCCGAGCTGCTATCGCCCGAGCTGGAGCTGCCGCCACTGCCCGTGGTGGTGCTACCTCCACTGCTCGTCGTGACAAACGGATTGCTGTCGCTCGTAATAGTCGCCTTGGTCAGGTCCAGCTTGTACTGGGCGGTGCCGTCGTGCATGCCGATGGCGGCGTTGGCGTTCGTAGAGGCAATAGAGGAGCCCTCGCGCCAGGCGGCGACCCACGACGTGCTGGTGCTCGCGACGGCCAGCGAGCCGCCGGAGCCCCACGACTCGCAGTTGGCGCACATGACGTTGGCGGTCATGGTGCTGCCCGAGACGCCGCTGCCGGCGAGCAGCGTCAATTGCGCAGCTGTCGAGCTGGTATCCTCGGACGGCATGGAGTGCGACGTGGCGATGCGCGGCGACAGCGTGACGTTGCCGCTGCCGTCCTGGTACATGACAAAGATGTTGGAGCCGACCATGGAGGCGCCGGTGCCGAGGGCGACCCACTCGTAGGACGTGGGCGCTGTGATGCTAAAGTAGATGTTGCCGGTGCCGGCGGACGCGGTGGACTCTGGGATGCCGACCGAGAAGCAGACGTCGTTGGCGCCGGAGGGGCAGTAGGCGAGGGTGGCGGCAGAAGCGCGCAGAGCGAGGGCTGGCTGTTAGTAGTGTTTACGGTCACTTTGACTAGGAAGGACCTACCCAAGACGGCCCAGGCCGAGAGTCGTGAGTCCATGTTGTTGATGATGATGATAAACAAAGACAAGAGAGAGAAAGACGTCTTC
The DNA here is from genome assembly GCA_032248835.1 of Ophiostoma piceae. Taxonomy (NCBI): domain Eukaryota; kingdom Fungi; phylum Ascomycota; class Sordariomycetes; order Ophiostomatales; family Ophiostomataceae; genus Ophiostoma; species Ophiostoma piceae. The sequence goes on from CP135128.1 coordinate 3,650,456, forward strand.
AATCTCTATATCTATAGAAGTCTACAGATGGATGAGTGTGTCGGCACTGGGAATGACAGACGAGACACAATGTCTGTCGTGACGTGTTGTGTGTGGTATTATCCGAATATTGGTAATATGTGAGACTGTAGTTGTGATTCGTGATATGTATTTGCAACTGAGGAATGTGTTTTGATCGGTCGATCAGCGTGGAGGTATGAGATGAGGGTCGTGGGATATTAGAAAAAGAAAAGAAAGTCAATAAGGGAGAGAAAGGGTCTTCACAGATTCAGAGAACAGAAATAAAGAAGGCAGAATAAAGAAAAAGAATGAATAGAGGACAAAGAGGTAGATATATCTGGATGGAAGCGTTTCTCGAGGCGTGAATGCAGCCACGGTTGGTTTACTTTCTACTTTCTACTAGGAACCAGGAACTGTTATCACTACTACAAGACAAGTCATCCATGGTCGCACTGGCGGCGTGCGTTGCCAAGATGCAGGGAGTGTGATGAGAGATGTACTGAGTAGACGGTGGTTGTGGCGGTGTCCGTAGTCCGTGGGTAGTGAGATGGGAGAAGAAAGAAAACAAGAGACCTGAAAAGAAAAGCCAAGGGATCGACGTTGGAAGCGTGTGAGACAGGGTCAATATCATGAGGTTGAGTGGATGAACTAGAGGAATAAAGACGGCAATTAGAAATATAATTAAGAGAGAGACAGAAAAAGAAAACAAAAAGAGAAATAAAAAATAAAAAAAGACGATCATTGCAAACGCGCGTCCTCTGTGAGGCTGATCTGGCTGATGCTGTACGCCAAGAGGCTTTCTCTTATTACAGAGTAGTAGAAGCTCATCGAGGACATAATATCAATAAATACATAAAATATGAAACAAGATGCAGGCTTCGGCACAGTGAGATATTGGTAGGATTATTGGTGGTGATGAGAGTGAGAGCTGGAAACGGTTATTTGTGTATTTTTGGCTGTTATTTTTGGAGTTGGGGGTCATCAAGAAGCATCAAGTACTTGTAGACTGTTTCACGTCAAAGAGAGAGAGGAAGCATAAAGACAGTAAGAAAGAGAAAGAGAAAGACAGAGAGAAAGAAGACAGAAAGAAAACAAGTAACAAGACAAAGACGCGTAGAAGCAAGGGAGATGATGCTAATGACGGGCTAACATGATGTAGAGATAGAGTTAAGTCTATTCCAGATAGGCGCAACGGCAGCAGGGGTGTTGTCAGTGCGTTGTCTTATTGTAGCTATTGCTATGCATGCAGCCAATAATTCGAATGGAATTGCAAAGAGATGCCAAGACGATGATGGCTTGGGTTACGTATGCTCGGTAGGTGATGTGATGATAGATGGTAAGTAGAGATAGAAGAGAATAGTGATATTTAATTAATGAAAGGAAATAGAAAGAAATACATGGGATTTTATTGAGGGAAATGAATCAAAAAAGGAAGGAAAAAAGAAAGAAAAAAAGAAGAAAGACAAAACTCGACCACAAAAAAGACAAGAAACAGACAGGAAAAAGCACCAATATTCCATATTCCTCTATCTACGAATCAATAACCTAGCAAGGCATCAGTCTTGGAGTTGATAAACAGGTCAATATCTTTACTGTCTATCATCTCGTCGTATTCGCTCCAACACGGACAAACTCAAACGCGGAGGGAATGATGCACCGTCGGTAGACCAGGTAGATGCCAAATACTCAGTAGACAAAAGTACGGATAGACTAATTCGACTTCCATGACATTGGCATGGCTGTGAGTCGTATCATCCCCAGACACCATTGATACCAAGAGTTGACATATAAAGTACAAAGTAAAGTCTAGATTAGAGTTTGACCGGACCCGACGGCAGATGTAAACGTGGAGGAGTTCATGAGGAAATGGAAATATAAAAAGGATGACATCGTTGATATTGACTAGACCGATGAAGAAGGTCGGGCAACTAGTGAGATGACAAGAGATGAAGTCAAGAGGAGAAGATAAAAAGAGAGAAGACAAAAGACAGAAGAGGAGAAGAGAGACAGTCAATGCCGATCAAGGGGAAGAGTAGTGACGACGACATGTGGTTGCAACAAAGAAGGCATCAAGACTAGACCTTCTACAAGAGACTTGGCAATAGCCGGCAGTGTCCGTTGTGTGTAATCTGCAGTGTCAAGACGACTGTTTCAGTGCCGTGGTACTGATGAACTGAGAGAGAGCATGACAAAGGACAAGACATTACAAAGGGTAGTCTTGGATTGGCCATAGAACGTGCTCATCTTGATACTCTGTAGAGAGCGAGGCTGGGCATTACGTATGCTTGATTCCATTGTCATACCAGTGATGAGCGAATGCAGGTGCCGCTGCAGGTGTCGTGGCTGCATACTACCGAGTGTTGAGGTAGACAGAGATAGAAGATAGAAGAGAGAGAGAGACGGCAGAGAAGAGAGAGAGACACTGCGGCCTCCAGCCAAGACCCAGCATCGTATTGTTTGATGAGTGATTGGGTTGTATCAGGGATGCATGCTCAGTAGACGGATATTCAATTGCAGGGATGTCTATTCGGATATTCAATATGAAATAAACAAGTATTCAATAACAGAAAAAGAGTAATCAATAGCAGTATTCAATAACAGTAATCAATAACAATAAACATATTCAAGACTGTATGCTTGTGACCGTATGCAAACAAGACAGGAGAGGATTGACCAAAAATGAGTAAAAGCAAGTAGGAACAGAAAGGAACAGTCTGCCATCCGGGTATCGGATCCGAAATGATCTGATGACAGGCTGTAGTATGTAGTAACCAAAATAAAAAAGCAAACAAAACAAACAAAAAAAACAAACAAGATCACTCTTTAAACTGTGGAAAGTGGCTCTCGTTCAAAAGGCTCGTGCTCGCCACAAACGAGAACCCGCCAAACGGATCGTCGCGGTTTACGCTCGTGCTGGGCCGTGGTGCGTCCCCATTGCCTTTGAAGACCTCCCGCGTCGCTAGCACCGGCGACGACGCAGGGCTCAGCGCCAGCTCCGTGAACTCGCTCGCAAAGTTCTCTGCCAGCTCCGGGTCCGTGATCACCGGCAGGATCGGCGGCTCCACCTCGCGCGCCGCCAGCCGCCGCCAGTCGATCTTGCGGAAGAAGCGGTGTTTTTTGATGGTCTCCAAGTCCTTGGGCATGTTGGCGCCGAGGCGTTTGCGGGGCTCTTTGCGTAAAAGTCTCAATAACAAATCCTTGGCATCCGGCGACAGAAAGAACGGGACATTCAGCTTCTGCTTGACAATGTTCTCCTGGATCTTGGCGTTGTTGTGCCCGCGGAACGGCGGGCTGCCCGTCATCAGGTCGAACCCGAGCGCGCCAAACGACCACCAGTCCACGGCGCGCCCGTACACGCGGCCCTCCACTACCTCGGGCGCCATGTACTCGACCGTGCCGAGGATCGAGTTGCAGCACGCGTCGTCTGTCACGTCTGTCCGGTCGGTCTTGTCAGACTTGCCAGAAACGCCAGAGGCATCCGACGCGGCGCGGCTGCGCGGGTTGGGCAGCGCCACCTTGGACAGCCCAAAGTCCGTCAGCAGCAGATGCCCCTCAGCGTCCAGCAGACAGTTCTCCGGCTTCAGGTCCCGGTACACGACCCCCAGCGTGTCGTGCAGGTGCGACAGCGCCAACACCATCTCCGCCATGTAAAACGCAGACGTCTCCTCGCTGAACATGCGCTCCGAGCTGAGGTGCGTAAACAGCTCGCCGCCCTGTCCGTACTCGAGTATCAAGTACAGCTTCTCGTGGTCCTGGAACGCGTAAAACAGCTTCACCACAAACGGGTGCCGGTTCACCGACTCCAGGATCTGCCGCTCCGTCTTGGTCTGCTGCACCAGCTTCTTGTGCACCACCAGCGACGCCTTTTTGAACTGCTTCTGCGCGTACAGCCGGCCCGTCGACTTTTGCTTCACGAGCAACACAGTCCCGTAGGAGCCCTTGCCCAGGCACCGCAGCGGCTCAAAGTCGTCCGACGTAATCTTCTTGGGCTCCTTCAAAAAACTCGCCGCCTTGTACGTCGACGCCGCGTCGTCCAGGTCCGTCTCAAAGATGCCCTCGGCGGGGGCAGCCTCGACCGGCCGCACGCTCTCGCTGATAAAGTCCGTCTTGAGCCGGATCACATAGCTGCCGGCGCCCGTCATGTCTTCGGCATCGGCGTCGTCCTCGCTGGTAATGCTCGACGACGGCGGCGTGCTGCTGCGGCTCGTGTCGCTGCTTTTCGGCTTTGTCTTTGACAACGGCGACACGCGGGCCGTGACTGCAGCTGCAGTTCCTGCTGCCGCAGTCCCTGCAGCCGCCGTCATGGCCGCCGTCACCGCTGTCGCCGTCACCGCCGTCGTCGCTGCCGCCTTGCGCCCCGGCGAGCTCGCGCGCGACGACGCCGCAGACGTGTCCAGCGTAAACGGCTCCATCTGCATCCGCAGCTTCGCAATCCCGCCCGCAATCCCGCCCACCGCCGGCGACGCCGCGCCCGACGCCCGCAGCACGGGGCTGCAGTTGGCGCTCACCACGTCGTCCAGCAGCGCGCGTCCGCGGAAGCTGCTGCTGCTGCCGCCGCGCTCCATCGCGACGGGCCTTTTTGTCTTCTTATTCTTCTTCGGCGTCTTCTTCTTCGCGTCGCTGTCGTCGTCCGACGTCATGGGCGTGCCGTGGAAGCCGCGCACGGTGTTGAGTGCAGGCGATGGTGCTTCCATTTCTTGGATGTCTTTTCTTTTTCTTTCTTTTTTCTCTACTCGCCCCGGCGGCGTTCGGCGTCGCAGCGCGCTTCGGCTAGCAGGATTCGGAGCAGGTTCTGGGCGCTTGGCACACGCATCTGGGAGTGTGTGTATTCGAGGAAGGATGGCTTGTCGAGTGTGTGCATTTGGAGGTTGATGTCTTTAGAGTACAGAGTAGTACGAGGGAGGCAAAAGCAAAAGTCAGAACAGGCGATGCATGATACGGCAAGCACCGGGGCTAGTTGGCTGCATTGGGGCATGTCCGACGCTGAACCGCTGAACCGCTGAAACCCGCTGAATAGTGAATACTCTGTAAGATACAGTGAATACAGAGAAAAGGCGGAGAGTCTTCTACAGAGTGAGCCCCAGGAAATATATGGCCCCACTTATGCACGGCAGAAAAATTGGTAGCCTTTATTCAGCGAGTCACAGCGCATGCAAATGGTAGCAAGAGCGAATTAAATTAAATCAATATTTAATCCACAAAAGAAAGCACTCAAAATTCTTTCCTTTGGAGGGGTAACCACTCTAGCCGCTATGGGCACTCGCGCTGCGCATCCTATGGAGAGTTCTGTCAGAGAAGCTGCGATTCTTGCCTATTCGGGTCGGTCTTACAGTCGTCATTCTCTAGGCGCTTTTTTTTTTTTTTTT
>CP135128.1:3655884-3773526 GCA_032248835.1 Ophiostoma piceae
AGAAGTAGTCTCTGCTCTTGCCTTTTGCCTCTGATCCCCTCTTCTCTTCTCTCTCTTAACGACAATTAACTTTGCTCGTCACTTACATCACACACCACACCACATCCAAAATGGCCCAGAAGATTGCCATCATCTCCGTCTACGACAAGACCGGCCTGCTCGACCTGGCCAAGGGTCTTGTCCAGAACAATGTCCGCATCCTGGCCTCGGGCGGCACCTCCAAGATGATCCGCGAGTCCGGCTTCCCCGTCGAGTGAGTTCGCCTATATCTGTATCTATACCATCTACCCGCTGACAGCCAGGGACGTCTCGTCCATCACAAAGGCCCCCGAGATGCTCGCTGGTCGCGTCAAGACCCTGCACCCCGCCGTCCACGCCGGTATCCTCGCCCGCGACCTCGCCTCCGACGAGAAGGACCTCGCCGAGCAGAACATTGCAAAGGTCGACTACGTCATCTGCAACCTGTACCCCTTCAAGGATACCGTGTCCAAGATCAACGTCACCGTCCCCGAGGCCGTCGAGGAGATCGACATTGGCGGCGTCACCCTGATCCGCGCTGCTGCCAAGAACCACACCCGCGTCACCATCCTCAGCGACCCCAACGACTATGCCGAGTTCATCTCTGAGCTCGAGGCCGGCGAGATCAAGGAGACCAGCCGCCGCCTCTACGCCCTCAAGGCCTTTGAGCACACCGCCGACTACGACGCCGCCATCTCCGACTTCTTCCGCAAGCAGTACGCCGGCGACGGCTTCCAGCACCTGGCCCTGCGCTACGGCGCCAACCCCCACCAGAAGCCTGCCGCCGCCTACGTCAAGGAGGGCCGCATCCCCTTCACCGTCCTCGCCGGCGCCCCCGGCTACATCAACCTGCTCGACGCCCTCAACGCCTGGCCCCTCGTCAAGGAGCTCAAGGAGGCTCTGGGCCTGCCCGCGGCTGCCTCGTTCAAGCACGTGTCGCCCGCCGGTGCCGCCATTGGCACTCCCCTGTCTGCTGAGGAGCGCAAGGTCTACATGGTCGACGACATTGCCGGCATCGAGACCTCGGCTCTGGCCCAGGCCTATGCCCGCGCCCGCGGTGCCGACCGCATGAGCAGCTTCGGCGACATGATCGCCCTGAGCGACATTGTCGACGTGCCCACTGCCTCCATCATCAGCAAGGAGGTGTCGGACGGTGTGATTGCCCCCGGCTACGAGCCCGAGGCCCTGGCCATTCTCAAGAAGAAGAAGGGCGGCCGCTACCTGGTGCTGCAGATCGACCCCGAGTACAACCCCTCGCCGGCCGAGACCCGCACCGTCTACGGCGTCACCCTGGCCCAGCACCGCAACGACGTTGCCATCTCGCCCAAGTCGTTCACCACCGTCATCACCCCCAAGGACAAGGACGCCGCCGCGCTGCCCGAGTCGGCCCTGCGCGATCTGGCTGTCGCCACCATTGCCATCAAGTACACCCAGAGCAACTCGGTGTGCTACGCCACGCGCGGCCAGATTGTCGGTCTCGGCGCCGGCCAGCAGTCGCGCATCCACTGCACGCGTCTTGCCGGCGACAAGGCCGACAACTGGTGGCTGCGCTTCAGCCCGCGTGTGCTGGGCATCAAGTGGAAGAAGGGCGTCAAGCGCCCCGAGAAGAGCAACGCCATCGACCTGCTGGTCAGCGGCGAGCTGCCCAAGTCGGGCCCCGAGCTGGAGGCGTACGAGTCTGTCTTTGAGACCGTCCCCGAGCCGTTCAGCGAGAAGGACCGCGAGGAGTGGCTGTCCACCCTGACCGACGTCGCCGTGTCCAGCGATGCCTTCTTCCCCTTTACCGACAACGTGTACCGCGCTGCGCGGTCCGGCGCCAAGTATATTGCTGCTCCCTCGGGCAGCCAGAACGACGGCCCCGTCTTTGACACTGCCGAGAAGCTGGGCATCACCTTTGTCGAGCAGAACATCCGTCTGTTCCACCACTAAGGAGTCATGATGAAAATAACGAATAAATAAAAAATACATAGGAGGGCTGCATTTACAACATACCCAGTGAACAATCACCAAAAAACCATACTTGCACTGGGCTAGGATAGGAATAGAAACTTACGATTCATGATGTGATGTAAAGTGAAGTGATATGACGTGGGTATCGTATTGTATATGCTATTCTATTTTATCGTACAGTCACTCCGGATACATGCTCGAGCCGTCGTCCTGGCCCCAGAGCTTGACCGTCTTGTCGTGCCCGCCGCTGACAATCCACCGCCCGTCGCGGCTCACGTCGACGCTCGACACGGGGCCCGTGTGCCCATTGAGCGTCTGCATCAGCGCCCAGTCGTCTGCCGAGTACACCTGGATCTTTTGGTCGAACCCGCTCGATACAAAGAATGTGCCCGACACCTTGGGCCGCTGCACCCCGGTATCATCAACACCCGGAGGCGTCCCCAACAAACCATCATCCATCCCCTTGAACCACCGCACGTCCGACACCGCGCTCGTGTGCGCGCCAATGCCGCCCGTGCGCTGCACGCGCCGAATGTCCCAGCACTTGACCCAGCCGTCGGCCGACGCCGACAGCAGGCGGTGCCCGTCGGCGCCCCAGTCGAGGCCATAGATGGGCTTGATGTGGCCGTCGAGCGGCCCGTCGAGAATCATGACGGTGCGGCCCGAGCGCAGGTCCCAGATGCGGCCGATGCTGTCGAGGCCGGCGCTGGCAATCAGCGAGCCGTCGGTATTAAAACTGACGGCATAGACGCCGCGCGCGTGGCCGTCTTGGCGGAGGATCTCCTTATTTGACGTCAATGGATCAGTACGCTGGACATCCCACAGGCGCCAGGTCTGGTCCTCGCTAGCGGACGCGAGGTACTGCCCCGACGGGTGGAACTCGACGCGGCACACGCGCTGCTCGTGGCCGGCGAGTGTTGCCACGGGTGTGTCCTGTTTGAGAGACCACAGGTGCACCGCGCCCTCGGCGCCGCCCGACGCGAGGTTGACACTATCCTCAGACACACCCGATTCTGGAATGGTCGCCCCTGGAAACCAAGAAATACCGCTAATCTTGCCCGTGTGGCCGCGCAGGCTGCGCACGGTCTCGAGGTTGGGCACGCCGTACAGCCCCAAAGAGCCGCCAAAGTTGCCGGCCGCGACGAGCGTGCCGCCCGGCGAGATGCGCGTCATGCTAATGTTGCGGTCGCCAATGGGCTGCGACGCCTGCAGCTCGAAGCCGCGCAGCTTGGGCTTGACGACGGTGTCGCGGAACTTGACGTGCGTGCGCAGCGGGATGGCCGACTCGGCGCGCTGCAGCGCAACCTGCCGGCGCGTGCGGGGCAGCGAGTATTCTGTAATGGCGATGCGCGTTCTCAAAAGGTGAGGACCGCCCGGGGTAAAGTACTCTTGGGCGCCGTCGTCGCTGTCGCTGGCGTCGTCCATGTCGAGGTCGCTGTCGTTGCTGTTTGGGTCGAGACGGGCGCGGGCAATGGCGGCCGCCAAAAGATCGCGCAGACGGGCCTTGCGGTCGGCGGGCTGCTCGCCAAAGAGCGTAATGGGCTCGCCAATCTCGCGCAGCTTTTCGCGGACCTTGGCGTCCTCCTTGGGCACGGCGACGGTGGCTGCGATTTTCTTGCGCTCGAGGTGGGCGAGCATCTCCGAGGCGCGCTCGGGCGCGATTCCGGAGGCGGTCATGGGGATCTCGTAGTCGTGTTCCAGGGGCACATTGGCGAGGTCGATCTGGCCGGCCGGGCGCGTGTTGCTCGTGTTGTCGTCGGCATCCTCGACATATGCCATCCGCGACGGATGCATCATGGCTGCGGTGGGTAGAGCAGTGCTCTGTGTGGAGGTATAGAGTAGTATGTCGTAGATATAGCAGTTCGAAGTAGTACGTCGTAGATAGAGCAGATCAAAGTAAATCTCCCAGTATCGTCGTCGATGCAACTCGTCGTCGTCGTCGTGGTTTGCAGTTAAGCTCAGCCGTCGTGATGACTAAGAAACGGATACCAAGTGAGCTCCACTGTGCTGCAAAAACGGCAGATAATTTTGGCAATTCCATTACTGCCGTTCTTCACCGCCTATTTTATTTGGACTATTTCAGCACCAGAATTTTCTTCTCTCTCATTTTAGACTCTTTCTCCTCAACACATCACCCCCAGTCCTCATTCATCTTTCTTTATTCCCCATCAGTGCAATGGACACCTGCCTAACTTGATTTATCCTCTACGTCGAAAAGACTCTTGCAGAAATGCGTCTCTTTCTCGTCCGCCATGGCGAGTCCGTCGACAACGTGGCCGGTCTCTAGTTAGTCAGGTGTTCGTCTTGCTGTCTTCTGTTGTCTCTTCTACAGTTACTGAGTATGCTTAGTGCAGGCTCGCGCGACTCGGCTTTGACGTCCCATGGCGTGCTCCAGACGCGACGGCTCGGATCCCACCTGGCAGCAATGTCGGGTCTGGTCGTCACGCACATCTTCTCGTCGGACCTGCAGCGTGCGTTCTTAACGGCCTCGGCTGTTTTAGATGCGCAACGCAAGAAGAGTGAAGATGAGCGTGTGGCTAAAGAGGTCGTTCAACTGGCGGACATTCGCGAAAAGGACTTTCGGTCCGGCGAAGGCGTGCGTGTCGGCGCGAGCAGAGATGCTTTCACCGACGCAGAGACGCCTGCCGAGATGCAAGTGCGCGCTGCGCGGTTCATCGATGACCACTTCCATCCTCTGGTTTCGAAAGTTGCTAGTGAAGCAGGTGGCGTTGACGGCGTTGTGGTGGTGTCGCATGGGATTATCTTGAATGTGATCCTGGCGGCGCTGCTGCAGCGGTACGCGCCGCACGAGCTGGACCGGCTGCTGCCCGTGCCTTCTGTTCCTGGCAGGAAGCTGCGCGTGTCCTGGAGCAACACTGGGTTTGTCGAGGTGTTTGTCAGCAAGAAGCAAGACAACAAGGACAAGCAAGACACTGATTCCCCTTCTGTCCACATGCAAGTACTTGCTGTGAACTGCGTCGACCACCTCGCGGGCTTGAAAAAGACGCGCGGCGGCATCGGCAGCGCCCGGTTTGATGCCAAGCAGAAGACCATGGACGCCTTCTTCGCGCCTGCTAAACGCAAGCGCGAAGACGATGCGTGAGCTGTGTATTTGCTGCAAGCAATCAGCTCACACTCTACTTGAATGGTACGTTCTACTGCACACAATACACAACACACCAGCCTTCAATGATGATAAAAACATGATTCACAGACCTGTTCTGAATTTTATGTGGAATCTATCAGTCCAACCGCTATCTGAAATTTGGCTTCATTCTCTCTTTTGATATCTCTTATCTTTGAAGATCCAAGACTAACAGTCGCAGATATGATTATATATGATATGATATGACTTATGACCATGACTTGCTATGTAAACAATACAATCGTTTTCTCTACTCTTGATCTTGCTTGCTGTGATACAATGATGTGATGTGAATATGTCTACTCGCTCTCTTCTTTGATCTCGACTTCATCTGCCTCCTCCGACGGCAAAACCTGAGGAAACCACCCGTACTGCACAAGGTCCACGCTCAGTTCGCCCATCGCGTCCTGCACCACCTCGACGCCTTCCGCCCGCAGCGCCTCGGCCTGCCGGTTTCGCCCCAGCGTGCCCCCCGCCTCGGCCCCGCGCGGCGAGATCACGCCCTTGGCGCTCAGCACGCGCTGCCACGGCACGCTGTTGGAGTGGAAGCGCGCCATGCGGCCGTTGGCAGGCGTATCCTCGTCAGGGAGATGTTTCAAGCAGACGCCCACCTGGCGCGGTCGTTGGGCTACTTTATTAGTATCTTGGAACCCTATTCTCAAAAGTGAAGACTCACGCGTTCCGATCAGCTTGGCAATGTGGCCGTAGCTGGTGACTTTGCCCGCGGGGATCTGCTGGACGGCCGCGTAGACGGCAAAGAAGAAGGACTCTGCCTCGTCTGAACGGGGCATTGCGTTTATCTGCTCTTTGATCTTTGGTGTGGTGATGTTGGAGACACGCACTGCTGCCTGCTTTACTAGGTGACGCCCTAGCGTTGACATGTCATAGCGCCCTATCACTAATCGCACTGCACTCACTGTTTTATCTTACAAGATCACAGTTTAATCTCACAAGATCTACTCATTTATATCAGACACTATCATGCTTCAACTGTCTAATGCAATCAATACAATATACTCTCAACACTAATACTCCCCCCATTCGCACGGATCCCGCCCGTACTCGACGCGCACCATCTTGCGCTCCTGGTTCAGCGCCATCTTGGCCGCAATCGCCTGGCTCTGGAAGCTTGCGAAACGCCACTCCATTGTCGCCTCGTCGCCGCTCTCTATAGTAGTGACGCCCTGCAAGTCGTACCGAAACTTTTCGCCAAAGTACGCCGTCAGCGCCGCATAGTTGACAATACTGCGCGGCCCGCGGATCCGCAGCACGCGGCACTCGCTCGCCTGCACGCAGCGGCGCGGCGCCTTCTTGTCGCGGTTCCACGCGCAGCGGACGGTCAATGTGTTCATTGTCAGACGTTTCGCGTCAATAAGAGCCTTGCACCGCTCGGCCTGGGCGCGCGTAAAGTAGGAGATCTTGGCGGCGGCCAATGGGAGACGGCGCAGCGGATCGGGCGGGTTGACAGACGCGGCAAAGACGCGGCCGGTGGGCCCGAGGGCGGCGATGGCGCGCAAGAGGTCGCCGACAGTGGTGGCGGGGGGCAGGCCCATGAGAAACAAGGAGGTGTTGTCATGAGCCGGGACGTGGTCGCCGCGGTTGTGGGGATTGTGGATGTCGCCGCGGTAGTTGTGGCTGATGCCGGGGGTATACACGAGAGGCAGAGGGGCATCGTAGGCGCTGCTGCCGGTGCTGCTGGCGGAGGCGCGGCGGCGCTCGCGGTCGACCATCTGCATTGGTTTGAATGTTTTTGTTTTTCGTTCTGTTTCTTTCTGTTCGGATTGAGGATTGCTTGCCGGCTGGTAGCTCCACGTCGGACCGGGCGACAAGTGCATGCTTGCCGGCGAGGGGTAGCCTGGTTGATACAAAGGCTGTGCGTCATAAGCCATCGTTGGACCTCGGGCGACAACGTACTCGGCCGGTGGTGTCAGCTGCTGGGCCATCTTTGGGTCGACAGTGGGCTGCCATGTGTGTTGAGTGTTGTTCTGTGGCCACAGATTGGCAATCGAGTTGGTAGTTGGTGACTGCGCTGGTAGAGACAGAGAAAACGAAGACAGCGACGGCGCCCAAAAGGCCGTGTCGTCATTCAAATCCCACTCGTCGAGGCCGAGCGACGGCCACATCTTGGGGCCTCTGTCTGGGGTGTTGCTGTTGTTGTAGTTGTTGTAGATGGCGAGCTGTCCAGAATTGTTCTGGCTGTCGGTATATCGGCCGGTAAAGGAATTCGAGGGAGGCATTGTCGAGTAGTTGTCTGTCTTTGTTAGAGGAGTCTTTCAACGGGAAGAGCCGCCTTACAGTCTGTTGTAGATGAACTGGTATAGGTAGATGTGGCGCGTGGCGTGATGTCAGGAGTGAGTGATATCAGGGTGATATTCGATATCAGTGAATGGGCCCACTGGAGTGAGTATAAGTGTGTAAGTGAGTAGAGTTGATCAAGGGATATTATCGGTATTCGGTGTTTCTAGGATGGTCTAGATGGGATAGTCTAGATGATAGTAAGATGGACTGGCCGAGGTCCAAAGTCGGGATGCCGTGGTTGTTGGAGAAGTAGTAGCGGTAGTTGGGTGAATGAAATTCGAGAAAATTGTCAATACTGTAAATATTCAGAAATCGTGCAAGGACTTCAAACTCGTGGTCGTCCTTACCCAAAGAAAATTGATTCTAAAGATCCCGTCATTCTCTCAGAGATCTCAAAAGTCGTGATCGCCAACAGCCGAAAATAAGCGGGATCGTCACTTACACCCGAAACGGAAGGTACAGCCATATTCACGCACTCTTTTTGTCTTCTTGATATCTTGATATCTTCAATATTTGTATTCAGGTCTTTTCAAAGATTGCCTGTCCAATAGAATTGCTAAACAGTCTGCGTCTCTCAATCCGTTCCATCAACCGTACTCCTCAAATGCCACAATCCAATCGCTCAAACTCCTCTTTTCAAACAACAAACAACTCAAACATCAACAAAAACAGCCTACTTGCTGGTGTCGACGACGTAGCGGCCGACAACCTTGTTGGCGTGCATCAGGTCGTAGATGGCCGGCAGCTCGCTCAGGCCCACCGTCTTGTACGGGCACTTGATCAGGCCGCGCGCGAAAAAGTCAATGGCCTCGGCCGTGTCCTGGCGGTTGCCGACGTAGCTGCCCTTGATGCTGATCATGCGGATGACCGTGTCGAACACGGGCGCCTTGAGGTACGCGTTGGGCGGCAGGCCAATGCAGATGACGGTGCCGCGCGGCCGCACGTACTGCGACGCCTGCTGGAACGGCTTCTCCTGCACGGCCAGCAGCAGCACCGCGCTCGGGCCGTTGCCGTCGGGCGTCGCCGCCTTGACGTCGGCGACGACGTCCTTGCTCGTCAGGAAATCAACAAAGGTGGTGGCGCCCAGCTCGAGCGTGCTCTTGCGCTTGTCGTCGCCGCCGTCAATGGCAATGACGTGCAGGCCCATGGCCTTGGCGTACTGCACGGCCATGTTGCCGAGACCGCCGCCGGCACCGACAATGGCGACAAACTGGCCGGGGCGCGCGCCCGACTCCTTGAGACCCTTGTAGACAGTGATACCGGCGCACAGCACGGGGGCAATGGCCTCGAGAGACAGATCCTTGGGGATGCGCGCGACGTGGGCGGCGTTGGCGACGGCGTACTGCTGGAACGAGCCGTCGACGGTGTAGCCGGACAGCGTGGCCTCGCTGCACAGGGGCTCGTCCATCTGGCGACAGAAGGAGCAGGCCAGGCACGAGCCGTTGATCCACTTGACACCGACGTGGTCGCCAATCTCGACGTCGTGGACGAGGTCGCCGCGGGCAACAACGACACCGGCACCCTCGTGGCCGCCGACGAGGGGCAGCTTGGTAGCCAGAGGCCAGTCGCCCAGCATGGCGTGCAGGTCAGTGTGGCAGACACCCGAGTACTTGATGTTGATGAGGACCTCGTTGGGGCCGGGCTTGCCGACGGGGATCTTCTTGTAGACGGGGGCTGTTTGTTAGTGGATGTAGAGAAGATGAGGTGGCTGAGAACTTACGCTTGCCGGTGGCCTCGACGACCTGTGCCCACTGCTCGGTAGGGATAGACATGATGTGTGGTGGTGGTTGAGGATGTTGTGGTAGTAAGTGGTTGTAGTTGTAGTGAAGCTAAAGCTTGTAGTTGTAGATGTATGTAGAGATGAGAGATGAGAAGAGATATGGAGAGATGAGTTGAGAGAGATGATACGATCCGAGAGCAACAGAAGGAGAAGCAGCTATATATACTCAGGAAGACAGCTTAAGTCAGTCCAAAAGAGGAGACGACCTCGACGCGGCCATCTCCCTGTTGTCCGTCGAGTGGGAGGAGAAGGAGGTCTCCACGGTGGAATTGGAGTAGCAGTCGAGGGGCAAGAGTATTATTGTTTTATGTTTTATTTGTTTTATTTTATCTAAAGCTAAAGCTAAAGCTAGGAGCTCATGACGTCCGTTGGCGGGCAGCTCTTCCCAAAGGAGTATTAGGTACTTGGGGAGGTAGATGTAGAGAGAGTAAGAGTAAGAGGAAGGAGGAACGGAGGTGGAGACGATACCGTCTGAAAGAGCAAGAGCGAGCAACAGACAGGAAAGAGGGTGAAAGAAGAAAGAAGAGGGGGCAAGCTACCCTCAAACGGTCGAACGGCATAGTATCAAGTAGTCTCGAGCGACTACTGAAAGACAACAGCAGGAGACAAGAGGCAGCATTGCGGAACGTATGATGTCGTCGAACGCACTAGCAATTAAATAAATAAATAAGAATAAAATAAAAGCTACCGCGTGAGCTCCCGACAGAGCTATGCCCAAACGAGACGATCGGTTGAGAGGCGATCTGACGGTGCGATTAGTGGATTGACACGCCACTGTTTTTGAAGGAACAGGCGACTTTTGACTTTGCTCGCTGTTCGCGCAAAGGCAGGCCGACAGCATCTAGAAGGATTGGTCTGTTGAGTTCTGACTTGTCTACATTGCATGATCTATCTGTATCGAATAATATCTCGCAGCACCGTGTGATGTTAGATGATGTTAGAAGCACCGCAAAGAGACCGGATGTGGGATAAGAGAAGGGAATAAGAAATAGGAAATAAGAAATAAGAAAACGAAGAAAACACGAGCCGCAATGGAAATACTCGTAAATGCTCGGCGACTCGGGCTATTAGAGGTGGTTAGAGCAGGGTCTAGACAGTAGAAATAGAGTCAAGATATGAAGCAAGCCTCTTGGTTGCCAATACTGAAGGAGCGAAATACAACAGGCTAGCACGATTTGCAGTAGAGAGGTTGCATTGAGAATGACCTGATATCTTGCAATGCCATGCTCCAATTCGAGTGTCTATTTGTACTATTTGCACTATACTGATGCATGCCAGCTTCAGCGCGTGGGGTGTGATCTGCCTCTGTCGGTTCCGCCGTGTATGTATTAATTGTTAGGATAGCTGTTTGAGAATTGAGAGTATTTTGAGAATGAGATTGAGGACTAATGCATAGCACACTGCTTGTCATGAATATGCTGGATGCCAGTTGTGGGCTGTCAAGTTGCAATGTCAATTCAGAGAAAGTTCATGATCATGCATCAGATAATGATAGACTCGATAACAGCCACACTTAAAGGTGTCTTCTACTTCTTCTGTTCTTACTCTGCTGCTCTTCAACTCTTCCTCTTTCTAACTGTTCTCTCTTTACTTCAGCATTTCTGACTACCTCTCTGCATCTCTACACATCCCTGCCGCTCCACGTCGTCTCACATCTCCGCACATTGTCGTTTAGTCCTTCCTTTTATTTCTTCTTTTTATTATATATTTCTTTTTCATATCTTACACTGTCTTTACTCATTCTTTACTCATTCTTTACTCTGTGTCTGCCTCCTCCCAACGCTCATCTGCCACTGGCCTTCTCCAACATTGCGGTTCCGCATGCCGCCTACTGACTACGCCCCGCCATCCAATGCAGATGCAAAATTGGAGATATTGATTCGTGGTATTGATTCGTGGGTATTGGTTTGTATCGAGTATTGATTGCTGTTCTTTTCTTTTGTTTGTTCTTGCAGCTAGCAATTCGTTGTTCTCCTGTTGGTGCCAGCTCTATTACAGTCTACATCTGTACACTGAGATCGTCACCTCCACCAAGTCACGAGTCAGTACAACAAGTACAAACAACAGCACAACAACCAACTAAGATACAACTAAGACACTACCCCTCACCGGCGCTGCAATCCCGGCCTTAAACCCCGGGCGCGGTTCCCCAGACTCCAGCCCCAGAGTAGGACTCGTGTAGTATGGGGTATCTATTTGCTCTACTTCTACTGCATCCGCCCGGCCTTGCGGTTCCGTTCAGTGTGCCTAGCCAAGCAAGGCGCTGCTTGACAGTCACGGGGTGAATATGGGTATCGTAATTGCGCAGAGAGATGCGGATTAGATGGGATATGCTGAAACGCATACTTACTGAAATGCATGCCTTTTCTATTGGGTTCTCTGTCTTTGTCTCTTTGTTCCCCAGACATTTACTACTCCCCAGACCCCAGACTGTAGAAAGTACTGCCGTGTACCGTAGATTGACTATTTTGTGATCAACTTGTGTGCTGTCTTTTGTTTGTGTAAGCTTGAGAATAGAGTTACTCGAATTGATCCTTAATCTTCAATCCTCAATCCTCATTCCTTAACTTAACCCTTAATGATCCTTATGATCCTTATAATCCTTATGATCCTTATGATTAACTAAGCCCGGATATGGAAGCCGCTCCTCTAGCTCATAGTTTGACGATCAAGAGTCATGTCAAGATTATCCTCTCCATTGATTTGCAGGTGAGACCCGTGACTACATGCGGCGGGCTCCGTAGTCAACAGAGTATATCGAATTCACCCCAGATACTACTGCACTCTTCCGGCCGGCCGGTATCGCCAGATTAATTACTCACAACTCTGTTGTGATATCCTCAAATAAGATCATACGGTATCACAGTGCACCCTTCCCCAAGCTGCAACCCTGCATCCCCGCATAATCTACGAGACGATGCCCGCGTTCCATCTCTCCGTCTACGAGCAGATTAGAAGATAATACCAAATATAGAAACACGCATTGCATTTTAAAGACAATATAAAACAGATAGCACCCCTTTCACCGGCGGTAGAAAGAAGAAGAAAAAAGAAAGAAAAAAAGAAAACCTGGGGTCGAGTTGGAGAAGGGTGCCCCAGATTGCCACCAAGCGAGATCCTTCTGACAGACTTGCCCTGACAATGGAAAAGAAAGGGGAGCCGTGCATCCTTTGCCCCTTCTCCGCAATCTCATCCATCGCCTGGCTTATCCGCAGTCTAGTCCTGACCCTAGACAAGCCGTCGTGACCTAGCTCAGTTCTTTTCTTCTCTTTCCCATGACTCCACTGCCTATCCTCCTTCCACCTACTCCCCATCTCTAAAACGTCTACGACGTCTATGAACCGCCGGGTCCGCCGAGCAGAGCAAACCTCCGCACAATGCCCGGGCCATACTCTTGGTACTCCGCCTTGGTGTGGCAGTACGACCGGAACTCGGGCGTCTGGCCCAGCAGACTGCCGCCGAACCACGGTCCGTGCCGCTGCCGCTTGTGCGTGATAACCTGCACGTCCAGACCGCCGCTCTTGGCGCCGTGGCTGCGCACCTCGCTCGCCCGGATCCGCGCGTCCACAAGCTGCTTGATATCGCGCTGCAGCCGCCGCCCAAAGTCCTTGTACAGCGTGCTGCCGCCCGACAGCACAATGTTCTTGTACAGCCCGCGGCGCACGTCAATCGGCGACGACTGGATCACGCCGTCGACAACCACGGGGAGGGGCGTCAAAAAGTCGGAGCTGTAGATCTCGGGATTGAAAAAGATTTCGGGCGCCAGGAACCGCTCGTAGCCCACGTCCACCGACACCTTGCGGCCGCCCGCCATCACCGCGTTGTGCTTGGCAAACCGCGACGAGTCGCGGTCGTAGCGCGCAAACTCCTTGACAATGTCGGGGCACACGTAGCAGTACTCCTCCTTGATCTCCTGCGCCGTCTTGAGCGACGAGTCGGGCTCGCCGCGGTCGCGCAGCAGCGACTGCACAAAGTACGTAATGTCGCGGCCCGCAATCGGGATCGACTTGATCGACGACCCAATCACGTAGCCCTCGGCCACCGGGATCACGTGCGTCACACCGTCGCCCGAGTCGATGACAGTACCCGTCAGCGACCGGTCCGTCACCTTGGACGACGTCCACGACGCCGCCAGCGCCAGCACTGCCTGCACCGCAATGTACAGGCCCGCGCAGTTGAACGACTCGAACATGATCTCGGCCGTGTTCTCGCGGTTCTCGGGGGGGTTCAGAGGCTGAAATTAGCTTTGCTCGTATATACTTTATAAAGAGGACATACCGGCTCGGTGAGCAAAAAGTAGTGGTCCTCGGGCTCGACGCGCAGGTACTTGAAGATGGAGTTGGACCAGAACCGCTCCATGTGGTCCCAGTTCTCAATCTGGCCGTGGCGGATCGGGTAGTGCAGACCGTAGCCGGGGCCGGATGCCGCTGAGATCGCCTCGTCGCCGATAAAGTAGTCCAGGTCCTCGGTGCCGCGCTTGGCCTGCAGGTGGCCGCCAGGGCCCGCGCCGCCCGTCAGAAACGACGGCTTGTTGGCCACCGACGGGCGGCCGCTGCCGGTGCTGCCGGTGCTGCCGGCGCCAGACTTTGTCGCAATCGCGGTCGGGAAGACGAAAGAGGGAGAGTCGTTGCCGGCGAAACCTGTTTGTTAGTTACGCTGCAAAGAGAACTTGTCGACGGTCGAGTCGTGATGACGTACCGAGCTTCGAGAAACCCGTGCCGCTAGAGAGGTTAGCATTGTTCATCCGAGCTGCCGGCGTCCCGGCAATCAATTGATCTTGTAGAAAAGCATTGACCAGGCTGGCCTCGGCTCAATCCGCCTGCCGGAGCTCTGCAAAGGACCCGGCAGCGGTGGCTTCGGAACGGCGCGGAAGAGGCGCAGAGATGACAGGGGTGCGGGCTTACTTGTCCATGACAACGGCGGGTGTTTGGTTGGCCATTGTAGCGTAGGTTGGGGACGAGCCGCAGGTGCAGCTCTTCTCAGGTGTGTGGGTGGTGGTTTGTCGAGTTATCAGTGGTTGGCAGGATGTCCTCCTGAGAAGTGACGATGTGTCGGCCAGGCGGCAGCGGCAGCAGCAGCGGAGACTAGTCCCATACGACGACCGTGGCTGTGGCAGGACCACTTCCCACAGGAGGTGGTTGGCGGGGCTCGCACTTTACAGAGCAATTAGTGGGTGGCAGCAGCACTGAGCGGGGCGCGAGCACCTAAGCACCTAAGCTGGTGCCTCCTGAGCTTACGCCTGCTATTTCGAGAGCTGTATGGTCACGTGCGCCTTATCGATAATCGTCATCAAGCTCCGCTTATCTAATCTCAAGTGGTGAAAGTCACGACAGCTCTTGAGTGCAGAATAAAAAGAATAAGAGCTCAAGAATAAACATCACTGGTGGTGAGAAGGAGGAGAAGCGTGTCATATTCTGAATATTGTAAGGGAATAGGTGGTAAGACAGTCATGGCTGTTGGTAATCACTCATTTTCGTCTGTCTTTTTCATTTATTTTTCATTTTTATTTGAATTTAATTCTCTAATCTCTTCAACTTCAAAGTTCGACATAAGGAAACAACCTTACTCGCTCCTTCCTACTTTGGATATTGTTTTATTCAAAGTCAACGACATCCGGACAGCTGTTGCTACTTCCTGTTTGGATCAGCCGTGGATAGCTTCATCCGGCCCGCTGCATATACCGGACGCTCCTTCTCCCTGGTCTGAACACGTCGGCGGCCAGTGATCACGCACGTCTGTGTCGTCGGTGAGAAGGTGTGAGCCAGCCCAGCAGCGTTTCTGCACCGGTGCCGTGTGTCGTGTGTCGTGTGTCCTCCTGCCAACCCGGCGTCTTCTCTCTTTCTCCTTCTCTTTCTCCTTCTTTCTCCTGCTTCTGTACGCCCTATAAAGTCCTTGCGGTTGCTCTCTCACGCCGGCTCTGTCGTCTCCTATTTTTTGAATATCCCGTCTTCTCTTTCTGTTTCTTCTCTTTCTCTCTTTCTTTCCTTTCCTTCTCTTTCTTCTTCCCTCCTCTTCCTCCTAGATACCCGTCTCCTAATACCCTGTCTTCAGCTCTTGGACTTCAGACCTCCCAATATTGTTAGGCATCACTCTTACAAAACATACTCTATTGTTTTATCATTACTTCTCACTCTCTTCAGAGCCATATAGGCTTATCGGCTGTCTTCGGTTCACGTCCTCTCGAGACTGTGTGAATCGATCTGTGTAATCGGATAGCCCGACCTCTCTCAGATCACCCTCAGATCACCCTCAGATCAACATCAACTCATCTGTGGCCACTCAGGGCAAGCTATTCCACAGCAAGATCAGAAATCAAAGCAGCCAGTCATCAAGTTCAACTCAAGATCACCACTCAGATCACGTACCTGGACAACGCTTCAACCATCACGATCATATTCACTCAGAGATCAACACACAGCTACACCACAGGACATGGCCAATCTGCAAGTCGTCTAGCCACCCATACCCACCACCTACTTCACTACCTCCTCGCGCTGGCGTCTATCACCAGAATGTCTTCCTCCTCCAGCCCGTACCCGGAACTCAGCCCGTCCTCCGATGCCACATCCGATGTAGCCAGCCACGATGATGCCTCGCCATTTCAGGCGGCAGAGATAGACCTCGTGTCTGGAGATTCAGCCTCTATCATCCCAACCAACCCAGACACGACGCAAACACAACCAGAAGCACAGCCTACCTCTGCCGCCACCGGCCAAGAATCTCCCACATTCGACACTGCAACGGACGGACTGACCGACAGAATCTTCCGGTCCAAGTCCAAGGGTCCCATTGCCGCCATCTTCATTCATGCCGGTGCAGGCTACCACAGCACAGTCAACGAGCATATCCACCTCGAAGCGTGCAGCGAGTGAGTCCTTTATCTTTCTATGTATTATATCCACATGCTAACATACTAGTGCTGCTCGGATAGCAATGAAGTTTCTCAAGGCCGGCGGGACTGCTGTTGATGCCGTCGAGGCTGCCATCAAGTGTCTCGAGGACAAGGAGATTACAAACGCCGGCTTTGGAAGCAACCTATCCATAGACGGCGTGGTCGAGGGCGATGCCACTATTGTTGACCACCTTGGACGCAGCGGTGCATGCGGTTCAGTCCAGCGTATGTATCTTCCTGTTTCTCTATTATTTTCTCCGTGGCTATTGCTAACCACCTAGTCGTCAAAAATCCCATCTCCCTCGCCCGCTTGATCTACGACAGGAGCAACGTTCCGCTCACCCTCCGCCGTATACCACCCAATGTTCTTGTTGGACATGGCGCTGCCCGCTTTGCCCAGGAGCACGGCATGGCTCTAGTCCCTCATGAACGCCTCATCTCAAAAAGTGCCCACGACCGCTTCTGCCGCTGGCGACATGACTTGCAGGTGGCCGACCAAACCATGCGAGCAAGCAGGCAGGCCTCGGAAGCAGAGGCCTCGGCAGCCGCGGCTCTCAAAGCAGCAGTGTCTTCGCCCACGCGGACCACAAATACTGTCAACAGAACTGTGAGAGACGCTGACGCCCATCCCTCGGCGCCTCAACCTAAGCGGATGCGCCTTGGTGAATATGACCTTTTTACCAACAACGATGCAAGTTCACGAAGAAAGCAAAACAAGAGCGGCGACGGCAGCTACCACGAGGACCGCGACGAGTACACAAGCATTGCGGAAGCCATTACCGACTCGCAGGCCACCGACCACCCTGCTATTGTTGTCAAGAACTCTACCGAGCACAAGGAACTGTTTACCGACGTCGGCCTCAACGACAATGACACGGACATTATCACAGACACTATCGGTGCCATTGCGATTGATCTCCGGGGAAACATTGCGGCTGGCTCTTCGTCGGGCGGCATTGGCATGAAACACTCTGGTCGCATGGGTCCTGCTGCGCTGGTGGGCGTTGGCTCAGCTGTTGTCCCGGCTAACCCCAAGGACAGCACGGGCACGTCAGTGGCAGCCGTCACGAGCGGCACGGGCGAGCACATGGCGACGACGGTGGCATCACATACGTGCTGTGAGCGTCTCTACCACAACCAGCGGCGCACAGAGGGCGGCTCGTTCGAGACCGAGTACGATGAGGATGCCATCATGAAGTCATTTATTGCAGACGACTTTATGAACCATCCCGGCGTCAAGAACCAGGTTTCTGGCGGTGCGATTGGTGTGCTGGCGGCCAAGAAGACAAACAAGGGCATCTACTTTTACTTTGCCCACAACACGGACTCGTTTGCGCTGGCGTCGATGTCGTCCAATGACCCCGAGCCGCTGGTTGTGCTCTCGCGGCTGCGTGCCAAAGAGAATGTTGCGCGTGGTGGCCGCAAGATCAAGCCAAACTGAGTATTATTTGGTTTCAATGATTGCATTTCTGATGTTTATGATCTTTCCTTTTATACCCGGCATGATTTGTTCTTTGGATGCCTGTCTTGATGTCTTTGACGTCTTTGTTTCACCTATTGCCTTTATGGACTGCCTACTATCTTCTCGGGAGGACTGATCTCTGCTTTATTCCTAGAACCTAGATAATACCAGCCTGTGCGGCACAATGAAAACAATCCAAACAAAAAAGTCAGCAGTGATCTTGTAAACTCTTGACGAACAGATCATCAAATCTAATCCTTTTGCGTTCTTCTTTTTATTTTCTTTCAGCAAGTTAATATCCTGGTTATGACACCAAAAATTTGAAGAAATGTTTTTGAATGTTCAAATTGATGAGAATAAAACAAAATATTTGCGTGTATTAAATATTACATACTAAATACCTGGTTTGCCTTCTGACAAGACAATAAAAGAAAAAAAAAAAGAAAAAAAGAAAGAAACACATCGCTGATTAGTCACATGATGCACCCCACGCTGGGCAAAATCGAGGGTCCCTAGCGCAGCTCCGTGATCGGTTAAGTCAATGGCTGCAGGGCAGCAGGAAAAAATAGAAAAAGCGAGCAAAAGGTGGATTCAATAAAAGAGAGTAAAAGAGAATACAGTAAAGAGTCATAGACGGCGCGGAATTTTTAATTGGTCACGCAATTGAACATTGAGCTCGATTGACTGACGACTGACAGCTCACTACGCCCTATCGACGTTATCACGACTGACGACCCCCGCCTTAAGCCTCACTTTGCTTGCCTCTTACTCACCTCACCTCGACCTTGTCACACCACCCAGTACACACACCACCACACACCATGGCTACCGAGAGCTTCGTCATCAAGACCCCGGCCTCGTCGGCCAACATCGGCCCCGGCTTCGATGTCATCGGCCTCGCCCTGTCGCTGTACCTCGAGCTGCACGTCACCATCGACCGCTCCAAGACCACGTCCGAATACCCCCTCAACTGCCGCATCACCTACGAGGGCGATGGCGAGGGCAACGTGCCCCTCGACCCCGACGCAAACCTCGTCACCCGCGTCGCCCTCTACGTCCTGCGCTGCCACAACCAGCGCAGCTTCCCCGTCGAGACCCACGTCCACATCAAGAACCCCATCCCCCTCGGCCGCGGCCTGGGCTCGTCCGGCGCCGCCGTCGTCGCCGGTGTCATGCTCGGCAAGGAGGTCGGCGGCCTGCACCACCTGGAGCCCAGCCGCCTCTTCGACTTTTGTCTGATGATTGAGCGCCACCCCGACAATGTCGGCGCCGCGCTGTTTGGCGGCTTTGTCGGCACGTACCTCAACCCGCTCAAGCCCGAGGACGTCGCGCGCAAGGAGATCCCGCTCAGCGAGGTACTGCCCGAGCCCGCGGGCGGCGTCGACACGGGCGCGCAGCCGCCGTCGCCGCCGCTCGGCATCGGCCACCACATCAAGTTCCCGTGGTCGCCCGCCATCAAGGCCGTCGCCATCATCCCCAACTTCGAGGTCGCCACCGCCAAGGCGCGCTCCGTGCTGCCCGCCGAGTACCCGCGCGCCGACGTCACGTTCAACCTGCAGCGGATAGCCCTGCTGCCCGTCGCGCTGGGCCAGTCGCCGCCCGACCCGAACCTGATCTACCTCGCGATGCAGGACAAGCTGCACCAGCCGTACCGCCAGACGCTGATCCCCGGCCTCACCGAGATTGTCGAGTCCATGACGCCGAGCACGCAGCCCGGCCTGCTGGGCGTGTGCCTGTCGGGCGCGGGCCCGACGATCCTGGCGCTGGCGACGGACCACTTTGAGGAGATTGCGGAGCGCATCATTGGACAGTTCAAGGCCAACGGCATCAGCTGCAGCTGGCAGCTGCTGGAGCCTGCCGAGGGCACCAAGGTGACGCGCCAGTAATTTTCTCCTTTTTCTTTTTCTCTTTCTCTTTCTCTCTCTCTTCTCTCTTTCTCTCTCAATCTAAACATGTATTTCATCATTCATCATCATCATCATCTCTCTTCTTAACAAGAGACAGCGGCACGGGACGGATACCCGGGATATAACGACAAGGAATAAAAAGTTCAACATTATTAGAAGTGCAGTGAGTGTAGGGTGAGCGTAGAGTGTGTCTGTCAAAGGATGCTGAAGATGTCGATGCAGGCCGTGGTCTGATGCGTGTGCCGCCCCCACGCTGGCTGATCACGCAAGAGCACCACCCCAATCGATTCGATTCCGTAGTGTCAACGAAACGGCTTTCTTCTGCCGTGTAGCTCACACTGTCGTGCAGATATGTTGATGTGTATGGCTGTAAGTCAAGCTGCTGTGCTCGAGTTTGTAAGTAAGGTACACTACGTCATCTGCAGGTATGCCGTCGCGCCTGCCGATTACGGTGTTTGATTCCCTTCCTTCCTGTTTCAGTCTTAATGCATTCAAATATACACATGGCAGCCTCGTGTCGTACTTGCCGTAACTGCTCGTACCTGCGCGAGGCTGCGAATCCCATGCTGTAACGCCGAACCGGCCCCACATGCGGACAACATTGGGCATTTCCCGCTTTGCTGTCCCTGCTGCGTGACGGATATCTGCGACGTGGTACGAGTTATGCTGGAAAGACTTCTGTTGGAAAGACAATTGCAATGACACTTTCAGTAGAACTAAATCTAGGCACCCGAGACCCAGCCAGTATGACGCCACACGGATGATTATGTGCCGGAGTCTTGGGCCTTTTGACGATGCAAGCCGGCAGAGAGACGGCCTTCACCGCTGCAAACTATCCATCAGTTACTCTAGTAAAAGTGACAGTGTGAGTGTAGCAGGCGGGAGAGTTAGTGGTGTTGTGCCCATTGCATCACTTTGTTTATCGCCTTATCGATAGCTACTGTCCGTCGGCATACCCTATCTCGAGACTATCTCTTCCTCCTTTTTGTTTTATGTTTTTTGCTTTCTATTCTCTTTTGTTCTTTTATTCTCTGCTTCTGTTCTCAATTTACGAGTATTCTACCCCCGTTTCTACACATATTGCACCATATCCACGGACTTGTCCGCCGTAAGCCTAATTAGGGCCTGGCCAGCCTATCGCAAGCTATCGGCCCCTCTAGTTCTACTCTGACTCTGTAGATTTTTATCAGATCAACGCACGTTTTCTACAAGTACAAGGGTACTTTCAGAACGGCTCGTGTAAGTCGTGACAGGCATCACAGGGGTGTTGGTCTATCCAGGTACAAAGTAGTTTCGCTTAAACCTTGCCTTTTCGAGCAGGTCGACAGTTTCTTTCTGTTTTTCTTTCTTTTCTCTTTATTTTCTTTAGTATTCCCCAGCTGCTATTTATCTGATCTCTGATCTCTGACCCGTTCTACTTGTAGTCACCTGCATGCCAGTTGTGCCCGCCCATACGACACCCCATGAAAAAAGTATGTAACAGTTTGAACTACCCTCTTGGCCGCACTCTACGGAGTCTGTTCGGAGGAAACAAGCCTGCTCGGCCAAGCGAGAAGCCAGAGAATGCCTCGGGAAACCCACTCTCTTCGTACTTGCTCTATCCAAACACATACTTGTACTCAGGCATAGCTCCAGGTACCGGACACGTAGATCCTTGATAGCTTACAGCTGTGTCGTTAGCATGTATATAAGAGTGATGCATCCTAGATAGCTTCTCCAGGTTTCTAGTTTTCAGACTGTCACTCTCCCCTGCATCCTCCTATGCCCCCAAGATACGCCGTCTTACACCTCCTCTACGCCATCCTCGCCGCCTGTCTCGTGCTGCTCTCCAGGCAGATGCCCTCCATGCCAGCCTTGTCGCCAGCCGGTATCGGCCGCGGCCTCGTCTTGTTGCCAGCTGCTGCTCGAGTCTTTACTGCTGCTGGACGGCAGCTGTCAACCAGTGTGAGTCTCTTTTGTTTTCTCGTATGTGCTTTCTGTTGCGCCCTCACAGTTATTCCCTCCCCCACCACGACTGGACAAAAGATACTTCCAGGGACCAAGTGCACGCTACTACAAGCGATCTTATCAATCTGCGTCTCCACCCCCAAGCTACACCCCCTACCTTTTTCTTTTTATTATTTAATTCTTTAATCCTTCTTACTTTCCTTCGTTATGCCGCCGCCGGCAAACAAGCTCCACGTTCGTCATTCTTTGGCGAACGTCCCCAAGCGCGTTCATGGCTGGCAGTTTCTATAAAAGCAGTGATTCCCCTCTGTTATGTTTGATCACTTGTAGCTTGGCTCTTGATTCCGGCATCTTCGAACTCTTAACTAATTAATATTAATCAACCACCCAGTCAAGAACATACTCTGCACAAAGACTCTCTTCCATCTTCAGACCAACATCGCCAGCTCTTCTCCGGCACTCTAGCAAACGAACATCTTGCCTCGTCTTCTCCTCCTACTTCTCCTCCTCCTCCAAAATGGGCTCGACTCTGCGCGCCAACGATGCCTCGGCACCGTTCAAGGTCCTCGTCGTAGGCGGCTCCTACAGTGGCCTGGCTGCTGCGTTCAACCTCTCGGATGTCTGCCTCGGCAAGGTTGCCCGCGCCTCCGTCTCATACGTCGACAAGGTCGAGCCGGTCGATCCGATTGATGTTGAGATTACAGTCGTCGACGAGCGAGATGGCTTTTGTAAGTCAGCGAGGCGTAGCCGAGAAATCAAAACAGAAACTAACAAGTAGACCACGTTATCGGCTCGCCACTCGTGTTTGCCTCCAAGACATACGCCGACAAGGCATGGGTGCCCTACAAGGAGATCCCCGCGCTGCAGGACTCGCCCAACATCAAGACCGTCCACGGCAGCGTCGTCGGCATCGACTTTGCCGCCAAACAGGCCACCATCAAGGCGGCCGCCGACGGCTCCGCCTCGACCCTCGACTACGACTTTGTCATTGTCACCTCGGGCCTGCGCCGCGCCTACCCCGTCGTGCCCCAGTCCGGCGACAAGACATCGTACCTCGCCGAGGTCACGCCCCATATCGAATCTGTCACGGACGCCAAGGACGGCGTGCTGGTCGTCGGTGGTGGTGCCGTCGGCATCGAGATGGCCGCCGAGCTGAAGCTCGTGCAGCCGCAGACGCGCGTGATCCTCGCGCACTCGCGGTCGCGCCTGCTGTCGTCCGAGCCGCTGCCCGACGTCCTCGCCGACAAGACCCTCGAGATCCTCAAGGAGAACGGCGTTGAGGTGCTGCTGGACCACCGCCTGCAGGAGACCGTGGACGTCGAGGGCGAGCCGGGCGTCAAGCGCGTGACCTTTGCCAACGGCGACTCGCTGCGCGTCAACGCCGTCGTCGTCGCCATTTCCAAGAGCGAGCCGTCGACGAGTTTCCTGCCGCCTTCAGCCATCAACGAGGAAGGCTACGTCAAGATTCAGCCCAAGTACGTATTCTAGAGTCCTTTTGAGAGAGTAGAAACTAACAGACAGCCTGTTCTTCCCCACGGATATCCCCAACTGGGATTCGGCGCTGGCCGGTGGCGACCTGGTCGAGTGGTCCGGCATCAAGCGCTGCGGCCGCGCCATGCACATGGGCTACTACACGGCGCTCAACGTACACCAGCGCATGCAGCAGCTGGTCCGCGGCACGGAGCCCAAGTACTTTACGCTGCAAAAGACGGCGCCCGTCATTGCCCTCGCTCTTGGCGACAATGCCGTGGCCTGGGGCGACGAGGTGACCTATGGCAAGGACATTGCCGAGCGCTTCTTCAGCAATGATGTCGGCTTTATGAGTGAGTTCCTTTCCTGCAACGAGATCAAAGATATAGCTAACAAACAGTCTGCTGGAACATCCTGGGCATGGGCGAGAAGACAGCCGCCAAGGTATAGAGTAATGAATGTAGATATCCAAAATGAATAGAGAATAATGAAACAAATAAAGAATAGAAAAATAAAGATTAAAAAAGTGAATGGTGCTCATTGCGTCGTCTAATAATACATGTACACACCTGCCCTACACGCGCTCGCTCACCCAGATCGCACTCCGGCACCCCAGCCGGATCACATTCGTCAGCAGCCAGTGTGGCTCTGCCTTTTGCGCGTCGTGCTCGACCGCGTGGTCCAGGTGCTCCAGCTCCTCGTCGCGGATCCGCCGCAGCGTGCTGATCAGATCCGACAGCTCCGGCCCCACGTCGTATCCCTCCTCCTTCCATGTCGCCGTCATCTCCAGCAGCTCCCGGATCTGGCTGTTATAGTGCGTGCCAATCTCCGTCTCCACCGCCTCCGTGCACGCCATCGCCGCCTCGCGGCCCAAGATCGCCGTGCCCCAGCCGAGACCCGTCGCCATTGCCGACCACACGGGGTACAGCGCCGTCGGCCGCACGCGGTGCTTGGCGATGAGCTTGTTGAACGTCTTGAGGTGGCCGACCTCCTGGTCGTGCATGTGCTTCATGAGCGGGCGTAGGTGGGGGTGCTGGCGGACGACGACGGGGGTCTGGGCGGCGTAGATGAGCGTGGCTGCGAGCTCGCCCGTCTGGTTTACGCGGAGCTATTTTGTTAGAGGCATTTTGTGAACATTCGAGAGAGAAAAAAAACATACGGCTGATGAGAGAAACTCTCTCTGCTCCGGCGTTAATGGCTTGAGCTTTGGCTTCTTCTCGGACGAAACCGGCGGTGAGTTTGAAGACGGGCTTCCAGGCTTATTTGAGTCCGAGACGACAGCCGCAAGCCGGCGTGCCGGAATTGTGGAAAAGCCGCATGACGGGCAGGCCTTTGAGACTGAGATGAGAGACGAGGAGGATGAGGCGGACAGGGTGGTGGCCCGGCGGGCGGACTGCATGAGCGCCCTTGATGTCTGTGGAAGCATTTTGAATTTTCATATAAGTTGACGAGAGTATCAGGCAAAAATGTTCAAAAGAGACGTAGAATCAATCAAAGACTCACATCGTGTCGTCATCCTGGATCGTCCGATTCTCATGGGAGCTTTTTGTATGGGAGCTACAGTGGGTCCGATTGAGGATCGACGCTGCATGTGATTGGTGTCTTGCCATTCAATGTGCAAGTGTGGCGCACCCTATTCAGCCACACTTCAAAAGTGGTGCCGTGGGTGCGCCGCGTTCGCGTAGAGGCCAGAACAATAGGAGCCGCCTGGATTTTGGCAACCTCAATAGGATCTTGTTCAGCAGCCCGTCCAACACCCGTCTTTTCGCCGTCCAGGGTCAGACTTGATCTCGATTGCACGCAGCCGCAAATCTTTGCATCTTTCCCCTCTTTTCGACATAACCAGATCGCTTCATCCCTCGTTGCGACATCACCACTTCACATCGCATCACGACCATCGCGTTGCGCGTCAACATCACCAACCACCACATCTTCGCATCCTTAGTCACAATGTCTGACATTGATGATGAGCTCCTCGCCCTCGCGGGTGGCGGCGAGTCATCCGATGACGAGGTGCCCCAGCAGAGATCGAAGCGCTCAGCAGCAGCAGCATCCGACGACGACGACGACGAGCCACCGATGAGATCTGGCCGCAACCGCAGCCGCAGCGGATCACCCCAGCAGCGCGGCGGATCCTCAGACCACGACGACTCGCCCAAGCCGGCAAAGAGAACGCCCACGAAAAAGGCCCGGCGCGCGCGCCACGACGAATCAGAGGAGGAAGGCGAGGCGTGAGTAAACTGTCTGACTGTACGGATGAGCAGCAACTAATGACGCAGATCCTCGAGAGCATCGACACCGGAATCGCTGCAGTCTGCACCCATGGACGAGTCCGACTCCGACTCGGACGGCGACGCCCCCAGAAAGCGCGCCGCCGTCAGCGACGACGACGATGACGACGACGACAATAAGTACCCCGTCGACGGCCTCTTTGCCAGCCACGACGAAAAGGAGGAGATTATGAGCATGCGCGAAGTCGACCGCGAACAGATCCTGGCCGAGCGCGCGCAAGAAAAGGACCGCATCCACCAGAACAAGCTGCTGCGCCAGCTCGTTAGCAACGACGAGCAGCGCAAGAAGCGGTCGGCGTCGGCGGCCGACCTCGATGCCGATTTTGACGAGGGCCAGCGCAAGACATCGCGCGTGCGCACCAAGGTCGGCGGCACCAAGGTGGGCGAGTCGCACTCGGCCATGGACACGCTCAAGACGCGGCGCGCAGAGAAGAACGAGCGCACGCGGCGGCGCGAGGAGGACCGCGAGCGGCGCAAGGACCGGCCGTCGTCGCGCGGCAACCGTGACGACTCGGGCGACGACTACAACGACGGTGACAGCGATGTCGAGTGGGCCAAGCCGTCGCACAAGTCGCGGTCGCCCGAGCCCAAGACGGCGCAGGTGACGGAGCTGCGCGATGTCGAGCGCGTGCGTCTGAGCCGCAGCCGGTTCGGCCAGGTGTGCTTCTACCCCGGCTTCGAAGACGCGATTGTCGGCACGTTTGTGCGGATATCAATCGGTCCCGACCCGGAGACGCGCGAGCCAGTCTACCGCATGGCCGCTGTTAAGGGTAAGTTCTTTCTTTTTATCTGCTTGTTGAATATATACTAACTGCCCAGGCTTCTCAAAGGGAAAGCCATATGCTATTACCGGCCCCCAGGGCCAGAACATTGTCACGGACCAGTACGTGCTGGCAGCACACGGCAAGGCGCAGCGCGACTGGCCGTTCCTTGCGTGCTCCGACAGCGCGTTTACCGAGGGCGAGTGGAACCGCTACCAAAAGGTGTGCCAGTCGGACGGTGTGTCCCTTCCTAAGAAGGGCTTGCTGCTGAACAAGGCCGACGACATCAACAAGCTCATCAACCGCAGCTGGACCGAGCAGGAGCTCGTCGAAAAGGTCAGCCGGCAGCAGGAGCTCAAGAGCCGGTTCAACGGCGTCGATCGCATGCGCATCGAGCACGCGATCCGCGATGCCAGGGCCCTGAGCAACCACGACAAGGTGCTGCAGCTGCAGGAGGAGCTCGAGAACCTCGAGACGCCGCGCCTCGCGTTCAAGACGTCGCTGACGCCAAACAAGAAGGCCAGCAGCGGCCTGTCGCAGCAGGAGCGCCTCGCGCAGCTCAACGCCGAGAACCGCCGGCACAATGCCGAGGCCGTGCGCAAGGCGCAGCTGCGCGAGCGCATGAAGTCGCGCGAGATTGAGCGCAAGCTCGAGAACGGCGAGGTGTACGAGGGCGACACGTCGCGGCGCATCCGCACGCGCGCCAAGTTTGTGCACGACGCCAACGACACGGGCGCGCCCGAGAAGAAGGCGGGCAGCAACGCGAGCACGCCGGGCGGCACGCCGAGCCTGGGTGCACAGACGGGCAGCGGCCTGCCGGCACACCTGCTCAAGCTGCAGCAGCAAAAGGACAAGAACGGGCTGCCGCTGCTGCACCGGCCGATTGGCGACGACGACATTATTGCGTCACTGGACCTTGACATCGACGACAACATCTTTGACGACTAGTCGGTTGTTTTGATTATCTCGATCTTCTTTCTTTCTATCTCCTTTTTTTCATTATTCCATTTACATATCATGTCTGTATTCTAGCATCAGGAGAAAAGCAACAGCAATAGCAACGGCAGTGCATTGTACAACCAGATTGATCACAGGAGCTTCAAAGGCGCAAGGTGTTTGGGTACCGGCAGCTTACTATCGAGCATTATAAAATCAATCATACATCATATAAGCGTTTAGAACAGCATCAGCCATGTGAATAGATCATCCGTCATCCGTCATTCGTCGAGTCCAAGCTCAATGTCACACCCATCTTCTCACTTACTCACTCTGCGCCTCGAGGTCACGCAGCTGCTGCTCGAGCACGCTCTTCTCGCGCTCCAGCTTCTCGACGCGCATCTCCAGCTCCTCCATCTGCTCCTCGGCGCCCACGCTCATCTCCTCGACAATCTTGACCATGCGCCACAGCCGCAGGATCACCACCAGCGAGGCAATGTCCTCCAGCACGCCGTGTGCCAGCACGTCGACGACAAAGCTGACCAGAATCACAAACGCGTCAAAGCAGTGGAAATATGTGCCGAAGAATCTGGAATTAGCAACTGGTTCAAGTACAAAATTTCAAAAAGACTCACCCCCAGCCAAAGGCCCAGATGGACGACAGCAGCTCGACGAGAAACAGGCTGCTGATCACGAGCCCCGTCAGCTTGGTCGTTTCCAGCACGGCCTCGACCCACGGCTCGCCCTGCGTGCCCTCTTCGCACGTCACCAGCGACACCAGGATCTCGGTCAGGATGGCGACGACGTCGAGGCCGACGAGGCCCAGGATGAGGTAGTGCTTCTGCTTGGACTCGAGGTAGCGCTGCGAGTGGCTGCGCCAGTGGTTCACGCGGGCAGTGTAGCTGTAGCCATTGTGAGCAGAGCCCGGGTGGTGCAGCAGAGGTGCCGAGTCCATGGTAAATGTAGATGTAGTGTCGAGGTGGGTGTAAGTGAGCCGAGGAATGCCAAGACTTCTAGCCTGCAGGCGTTCTGGGGCGTTCTGGGGCGTTTCAGGAAGGCGGCTGACGCTGTAGGGCAAGACCTGTGAAGAATGCGGCTCTTTCTACACCACGAGGTGTATTGATCTGTATTGATTATCACAATTCAAGCTGAAAATAAGAGAAAAAGGAGAAGAGAAAAAGAAGACAACAAAAAGAGGTTGGTTCAGCTGCTTATCTACTGAGTAGCTGAAATCAAGACCGCGCAATGCACCCGGCTATTCGGCACGTGATCGTCGTTTACCACGTGGGAGCATCGACGACATTCCAACATCGCCACGGCTGACGGCTTCATGACGATGGATAGAGAGTTTTTAATCGTTCAATATTATGATTGATAATACATCGAGAGGCTGTTATGACTACATTGCCGTTTGCAAAAACAACAGGGCACACATACAAAAGGGTAAAAGACAAGCATGAGAGTAAGGACGACAAGAAAAGAAAAATGAAGATGATGAAGTTGTACAAAGACATATCACATCATGTAGAACATTAAATGAGTTTCAAGTGATATTAACATAGTTGTAAATTGGGTACAGACTAAAGTTATGTGTGTTTGGAAACATGTTGTAAATGCAAAACAACGCCGCCCGATCCGTGAGTGATGCCGCCGTTATGCGTGAGTGCTGATG
Organism: Ophiostoma piceae; assembly: GCA_032248835.1. Taxonomy (NCBI): domain Eukaryota; kingdom Fungi; phylum Ascomycota; class Sordariomycetes; order Ophiostomatales; family Ophiostomataceae; genus Ophiostoma; species Ophiostoma piceae. The sequence goes on from CP135128.1 coordinate 3,684,414, forward strand.
CTGTGATATATAGACATTAAAGAGAGACAAGAGACAAGAGAAAGACAAGACAAAAAGAGACAAGCGAAGACTAGCAATAAGACCGCCAACCTATGTCTGCCGGGATCGCTTGGAGCCGCCGCGCGAAAACACGCCCTTGTCGTAGCCGAGACTCGCGACGTCAAAGATCTCGTCAAAGTTGAGCTTGCGCTTCTGCCCGGCCGAGCTGCGGTTGTAGCGCGCCGTTAGGATGTTGCGGCCGTTGGTGCGCGCCGCGCCGTGCCGCACACGGAACTGCCGCGCCGTTGTGGACGCGTTGTCGGATGTGTTGTTGGCGGGTGCATTAAAGATAAAGGTAGTAGATGATGGGGTGTTTGAGTTGTTGTTGTTGTTGTTGTTGTTAGATGTGTTGTTTGGGTTCGGGTTGGGTGAGTTGGATGTTGATGTAGAGTTGTATGGCACTGACGACACGTCTGTCTGCTCCTTGGCGCCCGAGCCCGACCGCCGGTCCGACAGGTCGAGGTTAGCGAGCTCCAAGAAGGAGTCGGTCGGGTACGGCACCGAGGAGCGGAACAGAAAGTCGCCCGAGCCCGTCTCGGCCTGCATGGGCACTGCGCCGCCGGCAGCCTCGGCCATGTCTGAGGATGGGGCCGTTGGTGTGTTTGCTTGTGCCTGTGCCTGTGCTTGAGCCTTGGCTTTGGCCTTGGCCGCCTTCTTTCCGGCGGCGAGTGCTGCCATCGCCGATACGGGCGCTGAAGACGATAGTGTGGGTGTTGATGTTGCTGATGCCGTCGATGCGGCACCGGCTGTCCGTGTCTTTGTCCGGCTCTTCACCGGCGACACCGTCTCCGTCTCCGTGTCCATCTCGCTCTCGATCAGCGTCTGCATCGGCGTGTCGACCGCACGGCTTCCGTTGATAGTGCTGCCGGTGACGCCGTGCCGTGTGTTGTGTGGCTCGGGCGTAGATCCGTTATCAGCCTTGTCGGTCTCGTCCTCGCTCTCGATTGTCGACAGCACCGACTCGCGGCCGTCGAGCCGTTCTAGCACCCATCGCCGTATTGACCGCACGTCGGCGTCACCCTTGTCGATGACCGCGAGAAGGTCCTCCAGGCAGTCCTGGTATCCGTCCACCCGTGCCTTGGACTGTGCCGCCGTCGATGTCTTGAACAGCTTGGTCACCGACAGGGCTGCCGCCTTGAAGACGTCGAGCAGCTCCTCGGGGTTGCTGTCGGCACTGTGGCCCGACATGTTGCTGGATGTGGTGTTTGCTGGTGTCTTGTTGTGTTTGTAGTTGTTGGTGTGTGTAGTGTGGTAGGCCTGGACCTCGGCTCTGTATGCAGCCTTGACCGTCTTCCGCCGTCGACGTCTTCTTTGATGACCCTGCTGATCGTTTGTCGCTCTAGTGAATGCCCGCGTGCTGGCCTGAAACGTCGCTGGCTGATGTCGCTTTAATTATCTCAATAGCCGTCTGTCGATGGACCTATCGCTCGTGCTGGTTTTCTAGTCGTTTCGATGCCTCAAAATTGCCCGTGGGGTGTTGCTGGGTCAAGCCGTGACTGTGTTTTTTCATGGGATTTTTGACGTTGGAAAGTGGAGGTCACGCATCGTCGTCGCCACATAGCGCCGTTGTTGTCTGTTGCCTATTGGGCAGCCTGGTCCCGTTTTAGGGGGGTTGTGGCCGGCTAGTGCCCCCTACCGCCCTGAAAGAGTGCTGTTAGTCGTTGTAGAAGGCTCTCTGCACATGCTAAATGGGCCTAAATATGGGGTCCGTATGGGGCAATCACACACCAAGACGTCACTACACCACCCCGGCAGAATGCGTGTAGCACAGTTGCTGTGTAGATTATGTAATGCATCTGCTATTGTGCACGTGATATGTCATGCTGGAAGGCTCGACTCGTTGACAGCTCCCACTAAAACTAAGTCCTCTGATTGGCTGTAGTCGATGCGCGCCGCGACCTCGTTTTTCGGGTCGGCTAGTCCCAACTGGGATTCCCAGCTAACACTAAAGTACAGTAAACTCCCTGGGAAGGCAGGCACGACCGACATCACCTACCTTGTCTTTTGACACTTTTTAGGGCCTTTTGCGTTTTCCGTCTGCCGTGCTTCCCACCTCCACCTCTCCCCTTTCTCACCACCAACAACGCGTTTGGCACGACATTTTGATCGCGACCTCTTTCTTGTCGACCATCACCTCTTCTTTCGTTCACGCCTTGTTCGACGACTCTTCAGCGCGCAATCGATCGCAGTCAGCGCGTTAAGCATCACCAGTCGCGAGCCTTGCAGACAGGCGCGTTTTCAACGCGTTAAGTGCACCACGTCGACCTCGACACGCAGCCACAGACTTTTCTTTCCTTTCAACAGACACATCACGCGTGTATAACCGACATCACATAAACAATGCCGCCTCGCAAGTCGATCACGGCAGCCGAGTCGGACGCGTCCATAGTGGATGCGCCGGCTCACAACGGCGATGTAAGTTAGGAGTGGTTTTGACGGCGTCTTGCTCGACTTTGAGCTTATGCTTGATCTTGAGCCTGGCCTTCACTTCAGCTCACACATCTAACATCCCAGGCAATGGACGAGACCCCCGATTACACCGACACCGACGACACAAACCCCAACACCGCCGAGGGCAGCGAGATGGGCGACACCCCCGAGGGCCGGAAACGCAAGAGCGAGGCCAACCAGCTGCGCCGCAGTATATTCGGCAAGAAGCACGACCGTCTGGGCGAGTCAAAGGTGCGTTCTAATACTTATGCTGTGCTTTCTTCTCCCATCATACTAACCAAACAGGAGGACGACACGATCCGTCGCTTCCGGTATCTGCTCGGCCTTACCGACCTGTTCCGCCATTTCATCGAGACGAACCCCAACCCCAAGGTCCGCGAAGTTGTTGAAGAAATCGATCGTCAGAACGCCGCCGCTGCCAAGAGCGCCAAGTCATCGCGCCAGGGCGGTGCACAGAGCGGTCGCGCGCGGCGGACCGAAGCCGAGGAGGACGCCGAGCTGCTGCAGGACGAAAAGGCCGGTGGCTCTGCCGAGACCGTGTTCCGCGAGTCGCCCTCGTACATCCAGGGCAAGATGCGCGACTACCAGGTTGCCGGTCTCAACTGGCTGATCTCGCTGCACGAGAACGGTATCTCGGGCATCCTCGCCGACGAGATGGGTCTCGGCAAGACCCTGCAGACAATCTCCTTTATCGGCTACCTGCGTCACATTATGGGTATCACAGGCCCGCATCTGGTTATTGTGCCCAAGTCGACGCTCGACAACTGGCGCCGCGAGTTTGGCAAGTGGACGCCCGAGGTCAACGTTGTCGTGCTCCAGGGCAACAAGGACGAGCGTGCCGCGCTGATCAATGACCGCCTCGTCGACGAGGAGTTTGACGTCTGCATCACCAGTTACGAGATGATTCTGCGCGAAAAGTCGGCGCTCAAGAAGTTTGCGTGGGAGTACATTATCATCGATGAGGCCCACCGCATCAAGAACGAGGAGTCGTCGCTGGCGCAGGTGATCCGCCTGTTCAACTCGCGCAACCGTCTTCTGATTACGGGTACGCCGCTGCAGAACAACCTGCACGAGCTGTGGGCGCTGCTCAACTTCCTGCTGCCCGACGTGTTTGGCGACTCGGAGGCCTTTGACCAGTGGTTCTCGGGCCAGAACCGTGACCAGGACACTGTCGTGCAGCAGCTCCACCGTGTGCTGCGGCCGTTCCTGCTGCGTCGTGTCAAGGCGGACGTGGAGAAGAGCCTGCTGCCGAAGAAGGAGATCAACGTGTACATTGGTATGTCGGAGATGCAGGTCAAGTGGTACCAAAAGATCCTGGAGAAGGACATTGACGCCGTCAACGGCGCCGGTGGCAAGCGCGAGTCCAAGACGCGGCTGCTCAACATTGTGATGCAGCTGCGCAAGTGCTGCAACCACCCGTACCTGTTTGAGGGCGCCGAGCCCGGCCCGCCGTACACGACCGACGAGCACCTGATCTACAATGCCGGCAAGATGCTTGTTCTGGACAAGCTTCTGGCGCGCATGCAGAAGCAGGGCAGCCGCGTGCTGATCTTCTCGCAGATGAGCCGCCTGCTGGATGTGCTTGAGGACTACTGTGTGTTCCGCGAGTACAAGTACTGCCGCATTGACGGTGGCACTGCGCACGAGGACCGTATTGCCGCGATTGACGAGTACAACAAGCCCGGCTCGGAGAAGTTTGTGTTTTTGCTGACGACACGCGCTGGTGGTCTCGGCATCAACCTGACGTCTGCCGACATTGTCGTGCTGTACGACAGTGATTGGAACCCGCAGGCCGATCTGCAGGCGATGGACCGTGCTCACCGTATCGGCCAGACCAAGCAGGTGTACGTGTACCGGTTCGTGACGGACAATGCCATTGAAGAAAAGGTGCTTGAGCGTGCGGCGCAGAAGCTGCGTCTGGACCAGCTGGTCATCCAGCAGGGCCGCGCACAGGTTGCTGCCAAGGCTGCGGCGAACAAGGACGAGCTGCTGTCGATGATCCAGCACGGTGCCGAGACCCTCTTTAACTCCAAGGGCGGCACGGGCGCGATTGCCGAGAAGGGCATGGACATGACGGACGACGACATTGACGCGATCCTGTCGAGCGGCGAGAACCGCACAAAGCAGCTGAACGCGCGGTACGAGAAGCTGGGCATTGACGACCTGCAAAACTTTACGTCTGAGTCGGCGTACGAGTGGAACGGCGAGAACTTTGCGGCCAAGAAGAAGGACGTGGGCATGACGTGGATCAACCCGGCCAAGCGCGAGCGCAAGGAGCAGGTGTACTCGATCGACCAGTACTACCGCCAGGCAATGTACGGCCACGTGGCAGCGCAGAAGGAGGCCAAGGTCAAGGCGCCGCGGGCCCCCAAGCAGATCCCGATCCAGGACTACCAGTTCTACCCGGAGGCGCTGCGGGACCTGCAGGAGCGCGAGACGGCGTACTACCGCAAGGAGATTGGCTACAAGGTGCCGTTGGCGGACGGCGAGGAGGAGACGCTGGAGGAGCGCGAGGCGGAGCAGCAGCTTGAGCAGGCGGAGATTGACGACGCGCAGCCGCTGACGGAGGAGGAGCAGGAGGAGAAGCAGCAGCTGTCGACGCAGGGCTTTAGCGAGTGGAACCGTCGGGACTACCAGCAGTTTATCAACGGCTCGGCCAAGTACGGACGCACAGACTACGAGAACATTGCGACAGAGGTGGACAGCAAGACGGGCGCCGAGGTCAAGGCGTACGCCAAGGTGTTTTGGCAGCGGTACAAGGAGATTGGCGACTACCCGCGGGCGATCAAGGTGATTGAGGACGGCGAGGAGAAGCTGCGCAAGATTGAGCACCAGCGCAAGATGCTGCGCAAGAAGATGCAGCAGTACCGGGTGCCGCTGCAGCAGCTGCGGATCAACTACTCGGTGTCGACGACAAACAAGAAGGTGTACACGGAGGAGGAGGACCGGTTCCTGCTGGTGCAGCTGGACAAGCACGGCGTCGACTCGGAGGGGATCTTCGACAAGATCCGCGACGAGATCCGCGACAGCCCGCTGTTCCGCTTCGACTGGTTCTTTTTGAGCAGAACGCCCAGCGAGCTGAGCCGGCGCTGCACGACGCTGCTGACAACGATTGTCAAGGAATTCGACGACCTCAACACGGCCAAGAGCGGCAACGGCAAGCCCAAGCGCGAGCCCGAGGACGAGGAGAACGACGACGACAGCGTCCTCGGCAGCGGCCCGCCCAAGAAAAAGTCCAAGACCGCCGCCATCAAGAACTCCAAGACGGCAACGCCCAAGAACAAGGCGCTCGACAACGTCAAGGCCAACGGCGGCAGCAGCAGCAAGGCCAGCTCCAAGTCGCCGTCGCGGTCGCGCGCCTCGAGCGTCGCGTCGTCGACGTCCAAGGCGGCGCCGGCCAAGAGCGGCAAGCAGACCAAGGCACAGGCGGCAGCCGCAGCGGCGGCAGCAGCAGCGGCCACGGCCAAGAGCAAGTCCAAGAGCCGGAAGCGGTAGACGGTCGACGGTATTAGAGGTTGTGGTGTTTATTTCCTACATATTATACAACGGATTGGGTTTGGTTTGCTTTCAATTATTTTATTTAGTTCTGTTCACATAGGGTTCCGTTATACATTTTTTATCTTTTGACACTGTGAATATCGCGACTCTTGAATATAATGACCTTGTATATGATTGACGCGTGGCGGGATTGCACAGCATCGGGTTCTCAAACTGCATCACGTCCGACGGCAACGGCGAGGAGTGCATTTGCCTGCATTTGCCTGCACCTGCACCTGCCTGCAGATGACTTGCTTATGCGCGTGCCTGCCGCAGTCCGATCGCACAAGCTTACATAAAAACATTACTCGCAGCTCGCACAGCTCGCTACACAGACGCTTGGCTGGCCATGACTGAAACAAGTGAGATATTCAAGACATTGCAATCACACTGATGTGAGTTTGATGAGCCGGCTGCTATGATTACCCCATACTTGTGAGTGTTCAGCTCACGATCGGCGGAATAGTTGCCAATGGAAGCAAAGCGCCTTCCTTGATCGCACACAGGCCATACTGCAGTGTCTCAAGGAAATGGAAGGCGCGATGCTGGCGCACTTTCTTTTTTCCCCAGAAACCCCAGAAACCCAATCGAGCCCAATAGAGAAGGTGCCCCTGGTCGTCGCTCTCAGCGGTCACTCGCATCGCACAGTACTTTTGCGAGATCAATTTGCAAAACTACAAAATGTACAAAATGTGCCGGTGGCAGCAATATCGATTGCCCGTCGACAAGGGATGCTTTCCCACGGCAGTGTACCGAACGAACGCTTGCCTCGCATGGGGCGCCACTTGCATGGTTAAGGTTAAAACCTAAAAGCCCGAGTGGGAAGGAACGATCCACAAACACAATGGACGTCCGGCACCCAGAATACAAGCAAGTACAAACAAATACAAGCAAAAAGGAAAGGAGCAAAGTTAGACACGCAGAACATCACCATCTTGTGAGCTTCATGGGGTATGAGACATGGGGCAGTGGAGGTGGAAATAAGGAGGAAATTAGAGGTCAAGAGAGAAGGTCTAGAAGGTGAGGCCGTTGTGTGCAAGTGATCACGATGGAGTTGAGCCACCTCTAATTTGACTTTTAATCAAACCATGCACGGGGTCTCATCGTCTGTGATCGTCTGTGTGACAGAAGATGGCTTGCAAGAAAAAAGAAATATAATACTCAGAGACTAAGACAAACACAACACACACAAGACAATGGGCAGACCACCCCGAGCGGCCGTCCCCAGGTTTGTGGTGGTGGTGCTGCTGCAGAGGTGCAGACGCCGTGTAGCCAGGCATCGTGTTGATTATTATTGGTATCTGCAAGTACTGTGTGACTACGTTGCTCGGGCACTTCATTGTAGAAAGAGGAGAGAGAGAGTCCGGGAATGCAGACCCATGCGCCTGTGCCTGATGCTCCGATCCAATGCCATCAATGTCTCTGTTTTGTTTATATTGTCTCTGTCTGGTTAAATACACGCTCGCTCCTCTCTCCTCTCTGTTCACTCTACTCATCTCTACTCTCATCGAAATATTAACAAATCAAAATGAAGCTTTTCATTGCTGCCCTCCTGGCTACGGCCGCTGCTGCTACCACTACCGCCGCTGCCGCCACGGCCACGGCCACCTCGGCGTGCGCCGCCGAGAACATTCTCCAGGCCTGCCTCACCACCGAAAACGACCTGCTCGCGTCCTGCGGCACCAACGACTGGGACTGCAAGTGCAACGCGTACGGCAACATTGTGACGTGCTACAACAACTGCCCGGGCGACGCGCGCCGCAGCACGGCCGAGGGCCAGCAGCAGATCTTTTGCGGGTATGCAAGCCAGTACCCGTCGTCGACGACGGCGGCGGCGACGACAGGGACCGCCACTGGTACTGCTGCCGCCAAGACCACTGCTAGCAAGACGACGGCCACGACCGACGCCTCCGGCTCCTCGGCTACGTCAGCCGCATCGGCTGCGTCGGCGACCGGCACAAGCGGCGCGTCTGCTCCGGCGGTCCATGCGGGCATGCTGTTTGCCGTCGGCGGCGCCATGGCAGCCATGCTGTAGACGAGACCACTACCATCTACCACCAGTTCTCGACTTTTTGCATTCTTCTAGCATAGCTATCTTACTTTAATCTATAATCAAACTTTATTTCTCATCTGCTTGTCAAGTGATTAATGCTTAGGCTTTGATGTGCCAGTTGTTTAGTTTGTTTATTGCTACTCATTGCATGCATCGCCACTAATTTTGACTCACTTGTTATCAAAAATGATTAGCAACATTCACTCACTTCAATACAAACTTGGAGTAATCTTTATTGCTATGTACAGGCCAACACCAAGTTAATAATATTCAACATCTTGATCTCCAAAAACAAACGAGGCAAAGACCAGGTGACCACCCATGTCTTCCCTCGGTAAATCAATTGTTTAGTTCTGTCCGATTGCCGGCTCGTGGTATCTTTTCTTAAACAACATCTTAGGCACGTAATGGCCAGTAGAAAGCAAACAATAAGCAGAAAAAAGCAGACGCAGAAAGAGAAAAAGAAAAAGACAGAAAGACACCAGTATACCGCCGTATAAACCCGCCGAACCGAAACCCCAGACCTGTAAAGCAAACCCAAACAATAATCAATAAAGAAAGCAAATAAGGAATAATAAAGAAATGACCGCTTGAGAAACAGAGAATAGCAGAGAAAAGCAAAAGACAATGTCATAGACACGTTAGGGTGGTGTTATGGCCAGCAGACCAAGGCTGGCCATAGAGAGGTATTAAAAAAGTAGAGGTGAAGAAGTAGGGTACAAGAAAGAAAGGAGTTGTGGTAGAGGTAGAGTGTGGAGTGCAAGAGGACGTCTACTCGTGCTTGCCCTTGTTAGACCCTTTCACGGGGCTAACAAACGCGACATGCTTGGCCCCGTCACGTCCACGCCGGAGCTTGACACCACGGTGGTGGCCCAGAGGACGCGTCGGCTCGTCGTCTTCGTTGACATCCGAGATATAGTCAGACAAACCCGACGACGCCTCGAGGTCCATGTCCACGTCGACAGGGTCGGCGCCGGCCACAGAGTGCTCGTCCTCCGAGTCGTCATACTCGCCGTCGTCGCTCACCAGCGAGGGCGCATTGTATGCCGACGTGGCCAGCGGCAGCGGGCTCGAGTCCGTCTCCATCTCATCATCAAACATGCCGTTAGGCGAGGCAGCATTTTCAGCAGTACCATCAAAACCTGTGGCAGGTGTGGGAGAGACAGGAGAGTGCGACTGCATGAGCCCGCGCGATCCAGTGGCGGCACGTCTGCCAGACGCAGCAACGACGGAAGCCTTGGTGGTCTTGGCCACCTTGGCCGCCTTGGCCCGTACTGGAGTAGACTTGCCCAGCGACGATGTCGCCTTCTTGGATGTCTTGGATGCACTCTCTCCTCCGGCCTTTTCCGCCTCCTTCTTGGCGTCCTCAGCCCTCACGGCATCCCAGTCCACAAGCTCAAGGCCAGAGGACGCCTTGGCATCAACAACAGCTGCCGCCACGTCACCCGTGAATCCGATATCTTCCAGGTACATCGAAAGGCGAGGCGCATCGTGAGTGCCAGGGAAGAATTTCGGTGCAGGCGGATATTGCCAATCCGTAGGCTTTGTACCGCGTGCAGAATAACAGTAGGCACCGTTGATCGACTCCATGCGCTTCAAGTTGGCTTCCGTATCGGCATTGTCAGTGCGCGCAAACCGGCTGACTTGTCCCAGGCCAGCTGACGCAGTGGCGGCACCGGAGACGGACGAGGCAACGGATGCTCTGGCGGGTGCAGCCGAGGCTTTACGTGATTTGGGTGCCACGGTGGCCGCTGGTGGCGGCACCGGGTCGTCCGCGTCAAGAGGCTGGCCACAATGCATGGCAGCCTCGTCGTGCGTCTTGTATTCGCGCTTGTGTGCAATTCGGCAGTGGTTGATAAACCCCTGCGTGCTGGAAAAGTCGTCGCGAATGCAGTCGACGCATACGAGCTTTACGGTTTCGCCGTCCGAGCGCTTGAGAACGCAAGGACCGGCTTTGTTCCGGGCAGGAGGGTATGCGTTGGCGAGCGACTGCAGCTTCTGACCGGCATTCGTACGTGTGGGGCGTCCACTCTTGCTGGTCTCTACTGCAGGTGCAATGGAGCTGTTGTTTCTGGTCGACCGCACATCGGCAGACACGCCGCTTCGCGAGCGAGACAGCACACCAGAGGGGGGGTCCATGGAAGTCACAGGGATACCGTCAAACATGGGGTCCGGAATGAGCCACTTGGCATAGTGGCGAGCATAGGGGCCATCGGTGACACCAAAAGGTGCCGCCCACTCGGGGACAGGGGCTCCGGGCCGGGTGCGCACCGCGGGCCCACGGCCGCTGGAGATGTCCAGCATCTGTTCGTAGGTCGGGCAGGCAGTCGGGTACGGGATAAGGTGGCAGCGGCGCAGCTGCTCAACGGCGATCTGGCACTTGGCCATCTCTTGCTCGATAAGACGAAGCTCATTGTGCTTGACCAGGATCTCATGCGAGAACTGGAACGACACAATATCTGTCACTTCACCGAGGTCGGGGCTATGAGCAACTGCCTTGTTGGACAGTGGGGGCGTGGGTGGTGTTGAGCACGTCGTTTTGCCGTCGGTCGCAACTTTCAGGTTTTGTACATTGCGCGTCGCGTTGTCGCCCTCCAGCTTGGCGCGCTTCGGTGCTGGCGCCAATGTCGAGTCGACAGGAGGATCAAGCGCTGTTGAGGGCGATGGGGGCAAGTCTGAAGGAGTCGAGGGCTTGTCGTCGGAAGGGGATTTGCGCTTCAGCGAGGCAGACGAGGCCTGCGCCGAGGCAGCGGTCGCTGCGTTCATGGTGTTGTCGCTACCATGTGCAGTTGCTGGCAAAGGTGCACTTTGTTGTGTCTCGGTTGTGTTGGCGCTACCCCGTGACTCGTTTGTCCAGAAGCGAAACATCACTGGGCTGTGAGGAAGAGGAGAGGCCGAGGGCGAGAGAGTTCGCTGTCGATGATCAACGCGACGCGCCGGTCGTGAGTTGGATCAAACGAAAGAGAAGAAGCTCTTTGACAAGCGTAAAGAACAAAAAGAAGAGAAAAGCCAAAAACCAGAGAGTTTGCGGTGTTGGCGCAAAGCAACGGTCGTCGAGATGGCGTTGTTTGGATGGTGTTGTTTGTGGGTGTTGTGAGCGATATGCGCGGCGTGACCAGGTTCGCAAGGCAGCGCAGTTGCTGTATGGTGAGACAAGGGGAAGAAGGGACGAGAGACAAGCGTCAGAGGTCGACTTGCGAAAACAGAGTGGGTCTCTCGTTCAGAGGCGACGGTGATTGGCTGGATATGGCAAGACGACGGCAGTAGGCTGACGTAACAACGGACAGTGCGGCGTCCTCGTATTGTACGGCTACAGCAAGGGGGGGCGTGTGGAAACAGAGTGGGTCACGCTCGGAGTCTGGCGGGCAAGAGCGTGCAGATGGAGCAGATGGAGTCGCTAGTGCAGGCCAGGGAGACAGGGGGCGGATAAGAAGAGGAAGGAGCAGAGGAAGCCCAAATGGAATAGGGAGATGGAGATAGGGGACGACGGGTGATGTGGCGGCTTCAGGCCCAACGAAAGAGCGAAACTAGGCAAGAGCGCACAAAGTGACCGAGCGGGAAGGTGCGACACAGCCAAATTTGAGGCAAAGAGGCAAAAACGGAAAGAGGCGATAATCGTACGAAAGCGACGATGCGAGCAGCAGAAACAGAAGCCGTCTCTCAAGTTTGAGCAGAGTCAAGGTGAGAGAGGTTTGAGGATCTGGTGAAGCAGAAGCAGTTGCCAGGAAGAGGCAGAGCAGACAGAGAAAGACTGTGATTTTTTTGTGTCGAGACGAAACTCGTTGGTGTGAAAGGAAGGTTGATCGAGAGAACTAATGAAAGCCTCTGCGCTGTGAAAAAGCGGAAGAATGAGAGAATGAGAAGATTGTTGAAGTTTGCAGGAGGAATGTGCAAAGAAGAGAGAATGGGAATGAGGCGAGAATGAAGAGAGGAGATGAGAGGAAACGAGAGGAAATGAGAAGATGAGAGTGAGAAGAGAAGAGGATGTTTGGGGGTTGTCGCAATGGTCGATTCTGCGACGTATGGGAGAATGGGGAGGGCGAGGGCAAAAGCAGAGGGCGGAAAGGGAAAGAGCAGAGGATGGAGAGTGCGAGAGGAAGAGAAGGAGCGACCGAGAGATACGAGTAAGGGGTGTGTGTTTGTTTGTGGTCGAGACGGGAACGAAGAAGGAAGGACTCAGGACTGGGACTGGGACTGTGCTGGAAGGCGCGATCAGTGCAGTTGCAAGCGAAGGAAGGAGCGCTGCCCTGTGTGTGTGGAGCGCATATTACCTGCTCTCAGGACATATTACAGGCGTATTACAGCGAGATTAGCACAAGATTGGTGTCTGAGATGGGGGTGCGACTAGTAATGGCCTCACACAGTGTGTTTCTTGTGTGCTTTTAGTGCATTTTGGGCGTATTGGGGCATTTCTCGGGCGTCCAGCACGCTAGGGAGCTCTATTGGGGCCTCTATTGGTGGGCCAGTGGGGTACGAATGTGCGTACGCAGTGTGTTGCTCTTGTGCTTGGCTGCTCTGTAGAATATGACTCTTGTTCATGACTGTATTGCTGTTCTTTTGGTGACATGTGATTATCTAATCAGTAAGTCGCAACGCGCGGAAGAGCCGCCCAGCGCATCAAGCATACTCATTCACAGTATCTACTTGTACAGAGTGTTAATAGCTATGGGTAGCTATTGAACTGATATGACATTTGATCCAGCTCATATCGAAAACCGAAAATCCCAAGAAAAAGAAAGCAGAACATGATCTGCGCTCCGGGAGAGCAAGTACAGGTACCTGCTCCTGCCGATATCCGCTGCCAAAGTGGGTAGACAGCAAGTAGAAGTACCTCTGGACCGGAAGGGCGCTGACTGTCGCTAGCGCGGTCTCCCAGCAAATGCACTATCGGTTCATCGTGGAATCATTTGGTGGAAATGGAAAAACGAGGCTGATGTGATGTTTTCGTCACTGTCTGTAGAGAGTACTGAGTACTCAGTAGAGTTCATGATGCCATGCCGGCATGTTGATGTTGCCCATTGTTCTCGTTGCGTCGCAGCAATACTCTACACTCTATCACGCGTCGCGTGTTTATGTTTACAGTTTGTTGTTTCGTTTGCTGTTTATTCGGAGAGACAGTGTCTGTGTCCGTGTCTGAGAGCAAGAGTCTAAAAGCCAGTCTGAGAGCCATCAAAAGCGCAAGATATTGCTATATCGCATCCACTGTGGGTATGAGTAATCCCAGTACACCAACTTCAATGTTCTATTCCTGTAAATACACCCATGGCCCCATAATATAAAGTGGGTGTTCTCCCCAGTTTCAGCCTGCGGGACCACTCACATTGTGCATATCGCTTAGCAAATCAACACTCGCACTGTTCTCTGATATCTCTCAAGTCGCTCAACCTTGGACGGCAACGGTCCTGCCGGGCGTCGCATCAGTGCCCATCCAATAATAGCCAAGATCCTTTCCACTTTGTAGCTCAATGTTCTTGTTTGTCCTGTTATCGTTATCTTACTTTTTCTTCTTCCATCTCCCTGTCGGGGCTGTAAAGTTCCATGATGCGACATGGACGACTCAAATCAAGAATTGCAGAGTTGCAATCAGGGTCGAAATGAGATCTGTAAAGGGTAATGTTATTTTGGATCTCATAATGATATCACTTCTCCTGGCTTTGATGGATGAACGTCTTGATTATGTAATATAGCATGAATATACAACATAGACCAAACAGGCAAGAGCTGGCAATACGCCGTCGATAAAGTATAATACGCGTACTCAACCATAGTCGCACGGGAATACACTCAGGCGAACAGACAAAGAGGCGCTCACCTTGGCTGTCTCATTGGAAATAGACTCAAAAGATAGAAAAGATAAACAAAGATAGTCCCTCACACTGTGTGCTTGACGACGGCAAACATTGGCTACTATGGCATATCAGTCGGTACAAAGTATCTCCAGCAAATCTCGGATGACAGCAGCGGAGTGCGGCAGGTGCAGCCGTAGGTTGTAAGCAGACTTGATACTCTCATGCACGTACTGTACCAAGTACGAGGTGCGTCTGCGGGCGTCGACTCCTTTTCCATGCATGTCGAGGCTGTAAGATATGCACAGATGCCAACCACTGCACCAACACACCACCACACCATAGATATCTATTGTCGCCATATCTCCACCACAAACTCTAATCACGAATCTACAGCTAGTCGTTTCACTGTGATAAGACAAGCCATCAACTCTAGCTGCTTCTACCGTCATCAACTGTCAACCAGTCAAACATGCTCACTGCACGGCCGACATGTGGGTAAGACGTCTCTATCTCTGTCTCGTCTGTGTTCGGCCAGGCTAGACTTAGATATACACTGTACTCATGTATTATTTTCAGTAAATTCAGCGTTTGTTCTTCATTTTATCTGATTTGCGTCGATAACTCTATCATGAGTGCCGTCAGCGGTACCCACTTTACCACGGCAAGCTCGAGGCAGTCTCTGATTGGCCAGGTATTCAAGAAACGGCAGAATACAGTCTGTGTGGGGAAGGGAGAAAAGGTACAGAGATTTTCTAGAACCGCGACGGCAACTACATTCATCTTTGTCGTTTATCACCAACGACCGGCATACTCACAGCCTTGCTGCTACATCTCTTCTTCGGCTTCCATCTTCATCTGTCGGCTTCCATTAGCGTCTTGACACAGCCCGCACGGATCACAAACTACCATCTCGACAGCCTCGGCTTACTGGGACGCGCGCCAGATCGCGATCTCTTTGTAAAGAAAGCAACGCACAAAAAAACAAAAAGACACAAGGCTACAAAAGGACAGCCTCAAAATGGCGGCAGGAAAGAGAGTGGCGGATACGCCGCCGGGCGCGCCACCAAAACATACCGAAAAGAAGCAAAAGACCGCGCCAGCAGGACAATCAGTACCAACGGCATCCGCATTATTAAAGACGCCTGCCGCAAAGGCGCACACAAAAACGACAAAAACAAAAGCACAGCACATCATCCCGATACGGCCAGAGACAGAGCGCAGCGGATTTACCGTGGTTCCGGCCACGCCGGGGACTATTGTTGATTTGGAGGTAGCAAAAACAAAGGCAGCCGCAAAAGAGGCAGCAAAAGAAACACAAACAAAAGAGCCAAAAAAGAAGCCGACCACCCTCCCCCTCGAACCACACGCCGCCATCCTCGCCGACCTGCAGCACAAGTACGCCGTGCGCGTGCTGTCGGTGATCTCGTCGACGCGCATGGAGAAGCGGATCAAGGCTGTTTTAGAACATCTAGGCGGCGACAGCAAGCCGGGCGTCGTGCTGCTGCATGCGCGCGCCCCAGACGCCAACAAGCTCGTGTCGATTGCCGAGATTGTCAAGCGGCGCATCCGGGAGGGGTACTTTGCGGGTGCAGACAAGGCCATGAAGAAGAAGACCAAAAAGGACGCAGCGGCAGTGGCGTGGTGCCAGTACGACCGGATCTACGATGTCAAGACGGCGAAGACAGATGAAGCCTCTGACCAAGTGGACCGCCTCGAGGCGGCGCTGACGGACGAGACGGCGCCGGCGAGCAAGGTCACGACGTACATGAGCATCTTGCTGTCGCGCACGCCGGTCGGGGAGCTGCACAAGAACGCCGACGTGTCGGTGCAGTGCAGCACCGATGTGTCGGAGATTGAGTACGAGCGGTATATGAATCCGTAGATTAGCATTAGCATTATGATACCCTGAAGCATTTTCAACGAGACGTCGGACATTTATCGATAACCCACATACTGAGTATGCACCTGCATCGCGACCTAGGCGAATGTGTAAAAACGATGGCATGCAGCAATATGATTGTTTACGCTCTGAATGAATCACGAATTCACCAAAAGAAAGGACAGCCAGATAAAATAGTTATATTTACACGTTCATGATCAGTTCTATACTATACATAATATCCAATACGGATACGCAATCGGCAAAAGTCAGACAAAAGGGATAAAGAGATAAAAATGCCAGCAAAGATGTTGGAAAAGGCAGAAACATGCATCTCCATCGACTGCTCTGTTGTGCTGGATTGCCAGCACCTCGGTATCAGCGGCAGCGTATCGATATCCAAGATCCAAGGTGAACAGATGTTGCTCTGCCAGTGAAAGATATTCAAGATAGAAACCAAGATCAGTGATATAGCGGTAGATGGAGAGCGGGTGACTCGGTCGTGGTATCAGGTGTGTCGTCGGGTGGTGTAGAGGTCAGTGACAAGCACTACACATCTATGGCGACTGCGACGAGTAGACGACGCGCAGCACAAAGTTGACGACGACGGCCAGCGTCAGGATAATGGCCAGGAAGGTGGGGCCGAAGCGGTCGTCGAAGCCGGCCTGGCCGCGGCGGCGGATGGACTTGGCGCGCCAGTGGTAGGTGAAGAGGGCGTAGAGCATGGTGACGAGTGCGACGCCGGTGAAGAGGAAGGCGGAGATAAAGGCCGGGCGGTCGCCAAAGTTGAGCATGCCGATGGCGAGGGCGCCGAGGACGACGGTAAAGTTCATCCACGACAGAAAGGTGCGCTCGTTGGCGAAGAAGACCTTGGGCTCGACGCGGGTCGGCAGGGCGATGCGCTTGCCTGGGGGTGTTAGCAGTGTAGAGAGTAGAGCGAGATCCGTGCCAAGCAGAGATCACGACGATGTCATGATCATGACAACGAGGTCGTGGCAAGAGAGAGACATACCCGGGGCAGTCTGGAGGAGAGGCTGGCTCGACATGTTGATGGTGTGGTGGTGGTGTTGATAGATATGTTGCGATATGAGTCGAGAGACGAAGCGAGACAAAATACAAATCGAAGAAGAAGACGAATCGAAGAGAGAGTTGAAAAGGCGAAAAATAAAAATAAAGCTGCAGTTGACAGGCAATGTGGAGTAGAGCGAGCGGAAGAAAGAGACGAAAAGACGAAAAGAAGGACAAAACGAGAGGGAGCGAGGCAACGAGGCAAAGGACGAAAGAAGAAAGAGAAAAAAGGACGATAGATGGGGAAGGCGCGGACGGGCAGATCTTTGCCAATAGCTTTGTTCTTCCTTTTCAGTAAGGCGTGTCTTAGCGTATCGATAAGGATTTTGTAGCTGTGAGATACGACAATTGAATTGAATTCAGTCAATTGACTCTTGACGTTTGACTTTTTTATTCTCTTTATTTCTCTTTCTATTCTCTTTCTATCTTCATTTTATTCTCTTCACCCTTGTGAAGCCTCAATTGAATTCTCTTCTTCACAAAACAGATGCGACATATATTGGCTGGGAATAGAGTGGCCGCTGCTATTGACGGAGCCGACTACAAATACAGAGAAGTGCGTGATATACTAAACTCATGAGATACTCATACTAAAAACCTAATATCAAGCTATTACAAGATATTCTGAAGCCTGTCATGGTTGCCGACAAACCACGCAAAGCAAAAGCAAAGCAACGAGCGTATTGCTGCGGCACGTGGGCCGTTGATTGGCCAGCAGGCTATCAAAAATAATCCTAAAAAGAGGAAAGAGGATCACGTGCATCCACTCGACACATTCTTGGTCGGTTTGGCTGCTTGCAGGCCCACGCAGCCCACGGCCAGCCCACGGCGAGTGGGCTCTGTGCCACATTGGTACACAATGGTCGCCCAAGCAGCCACTGGGCCTAGACTCAGTGGTCTGGACTGATGACATAATCCTGTTTGAGCTGACTTTTCTTTTCGCTTTCTCTTCCCATTTCCTTTTTCTACAGATTTTACAGTAACATGCGGCTACGGCTCGGCGTGCCTGAGTGTTCCTGAATTATGTCTGAATTATATTCTATTTCACAGCATGTAAGGTATTTCCGCTGCCATATTCCCGTGACGTAAATGAGTATGCATTATATAATCACCAACTTGACGCTGTTGTTCGTTCAGCCTTGTCTCCGTTTAAGCCCATATCTTTTTACATTGGTATTGTCAATATAATTAATATTTCAAGAATATCCCTAAGAATACTCGAGAGTGAAGATCATAGGATAGCAGGATACTTACCCAACCGAGACACTCGATGCCACAGCCTCGCCCCGCGTCTCCTAACATCGAATTGCGTGCACGCCATTGGGCGCCGCGCTTCACCGCCTTTGGGTGGAGACAGAGCTAGAGCCCCTGGCTGTTTGGCCGCTGCTTACCTGACCAAAACATTACCGTGACGGTGTGCCGAGCTGTTGTTTACTGCATCACGATCACACACGACCTCTATTACTACTCTTCACCACACACACCGCAATCATGGCCGACGCACCAACCAACGCAGTATGTTAAACTCTTTACGTCAACTGTTAATCACATACTAACGCGACTTCTTCCTCTAGCCCATCAAGGCGACGCGCCTTAAGCAGATCACCGACGACGTGAGTAGACGACACGACTGAACGACTAAACAACACCCCAGCACCAGCTAACAACCCCAGGCCTGTCAGAGCGCCATCGGCTCCGCCGAGTTCTACGAGCACGACAAGACCGAGAACTGGAACACCACCATTATTGTACGTCTTTTTTTACTCTCCTCGCAGGCTCGTTACTAATGAAAAGAACTCCGTTCTCAAGGCCCTCATCGCAGAGGCCCCGACCGGCGGCGCGTCGTACAAGTTCGCCGTCAACAGCACAATCGTCCAGCACCTCGTGCCGACGTCGCAGCTGAACAAGTCGCGGGGCACGGACACGACGGGCGCCGAGGAGGTGGTGGCGTCGCCGGCGGTGGGCAGCGATGCGACGGGCACGGACGGCAAGCCGCACGTGGGCCGCCGCGGCATGCACAGCGCGCAGGCAGCGTACTGGAACGAGAAGACGGACGGCATGTGGACGTACAAGTACGAGGGCAGCGAGGGCAAGGGCATGGACATTGTCGTGATGGTTCTGTGGGTTGCCTTTAACTAGGTGTTGTCTGAGACTCACGAAGCAGACGCGAGCAATCTAGAGCTAGAGGATCTACTTGATCTAGAGACGCGTCATGATTATGTTTCCATGTTTTTGCAGAATTATATGATTGCCATTATACTTGTTCCTTTCTTCATCATGGAGTGGTTGATAAGATTACTGGTGATGCTGCTTGATTGAATGGCAAGCAACCAGCCTTGTGATAAGATGCGGCTACAAGCGGTATACAATGTCATGAGCTCACAACATGCTACACTCGGAAGTCTTCCGGGATGCACTGCTCGAACCACTGCAGTCAATGTCATGTCTCATGTCTGCATATTATCTACAACACCAACCGACTGAATCACAGCACCATCATCCCACTCCGTATTGCTGACTCATGCATCATTAAGTAACTTGCAGGGTAGATAAGACAAGAATAAACATCATCCGATATATTTTCGATATCGAGTTGGTTCTTTCTTCTACTGTCTTGTCGTCGGTGATTGGCCGTGGGAGTGAAGTGATTCGGCTGCAGACCCGTCGCAGTGGCTCTGCTGACATCATAGGCACGAGCAAGTTGGACATGGCCCCACTTTGGCGTGGTGGCAGCAGTTGTTGATATCAGCAGCCTACCTCTCTACGACCTCTTTATGAAGTTCGATGTAAGGACGTTACTGAATATTTTCTAACTATTTTCATTCGAAACTAGTTGAATGGTATTGTAAGTGGTAGCAGAACATATCTCAAGTCGGCTACGTTTCTTCTGTGCCGTCTCTCCATTTGCTAAGGCCGAGATCTAGACACTCGTCCCGTGTCCAGACTCGGCTCTGGTGATACGACGCGAGGTTATAGAATCTTCTTGTAGAATTATAGAGTAGATGCGTGGCGTGCTGCATTGTCGGGTCTATGTAGCATCATCCCGCGTTTGTTTGTTGATCACTCTTTGGTGGCCATGAATAATTTGTTGTGTTTTCTTTGCTGATTTTTTATCATAAATTCCGACAATATTCTATTTGGATTTGAGCAAGCGATAAAATTGACATTAATAACTAGAAGTCAATATTAATTCATTGAATCAATAGCCACAGTAAACAAATCGACAAAATCAATCAGTCCGCCGAACCATGACACAATACGTGCATACTGAACTGTCTGACAGTGATGACGGCCCCATCTCCCATGTAAAAGCGGGGTCTATCAGATCACCGAGTTTCTCCTCTTCTTCGTCTTTCCTCTCTTCTCTCCCCATTTTCCATCTCGTCTAGAACAGCCTGTTTGGTTTGGTCTGCATCCGATGTGACGTAGTTGTTTCTTCCATCACTCTCTCATCTTCACTCTATCATATATCTTGTATCATTTGTGATGCAGCTGTAAAGCGGCCCAAAGACGGCACAAGCACCGGTCCAGACCGTTTGTAAGATAATCTTGAGAAATAATTTATAGAAAGAGTTGTCAGAATAGTTAGGAAGTATTTCTCAGAGAGCAAGGCTGTCTGTTTCTAATGTCTTTGACGCCTCTAAAAGGCCTATCCGGCTTTGCCCAAAGTCGCCCCCGCGGCCGGCAACTATTTCGGAAGACCCTGCAACAGACAAAGAACGGTCAGATAAGATGTAGTCGAGTAAACAAGGCAAGATTTTAAATAGAGTAAATTGATAAGAATAGAAAAAAAAGAAGAAAAGAAGAATGAAAAGAAGGAAAAAGAAATAAAAAAGAAGATAAACCTTTATCCACAGGAAGGAACGACCCTGACATGGCATCCGATACAAAAGTCGACCACATGCCATTCCGTCGCTAGCCTTTCTTATCCTTCTTCTCCTCTATTCTCTTCTTCTTCTTCATCTTCCGCCCGAACTACAACGACTACCCGTCTTAACCTGACTCTATCGTTACCCGTCACATCTCTTAATTCGACTCTCGACTCGACCCGACTTGACTCTTGACTCAACTCCAACCGCAGTCTAGCTCGACCTGTGCCGCCCTGACTGCGTCGTCATTGAACACCCTCAGCTCAACACCCTCTTGTCGTCTCCCCTCTCCTCATCAACTCCCCATTACTCTACCAACACTCTACACCACCCCACGACAAGCTTATCTCTTGGGCATCTCTCCATTCATACTACCAGTACTGCCCAGCCGCGATACTTTTTACTTCCTGACCGGCTCACTCTACGCTGGTCATACGATTCGATTGATATCTGATATATTTGTACCCGACTATTTTCTGCTACACACTACAGTTCGCCACCCGTCTGCATATAATCGAGTTGTCCCCTCATCTGTCGTCATATACGCGGGGATCTGACGCTCCATTACACAGACAGCTTCACCCCGACAAGGCCACGAGACCAATGCTCACTCGGCTGCACACCTAGTCTGCGTGCCGCCTGATGAGCTTGCTATTGAGGCTCCCCGAACCCCGCGGACACGGCGTCGTCACTTGACTCACATTACGAACAACACAAACAATTCAAACACAAAATGCTCGACGGCATGTACACACAGGGCCACGGCCGGGATTTCATGTCCCATGACAAGGCCCGAGGAGGCCGCCAGGTCCGCCCGCCGCGCCGCGCACAGTCGACCATTGACTATGTATACCCGTCGCCGCCGCCATTGGTGCGAGGCGAGTCGCGGACCGTCTTTTTACCTGCCAGCACCAATACTACACCCGCCGAAGCGACAATGGCCACGCTGAACAGCGGCACGCACGAGCGCCAGCCCACGATCGACGAAGAAGTGCTGTCGGGGCGCGCGGGCGCAGGCACGCCGCGGCCGGGCACGCCCGTGGCCGAGGCCAAGGCGGTCGCCGTCGCACCCTCTAACGGCCGCACGCGCCCCAAGCTCGGCCCGCCGCGCCGCTCGTACACCGTCATGGACTACGAGCCCGTGCCACACTACCACCGGCTGTCGGACAACCTGACGCTCGGCGACCTGCCCACCGAGCTGCACTACACCATCTTTGACTTTCTCGACCCCATCGACAGCACGTGCCTGGGGCTGACCAACAAGCACTTTTACAAGATTCACCAGCGCATGCACGGCACGATCCCGCTGTCGGTGCGCCGCTCCGGGCCCAACGACATGGAGTGGGTGTGGCACCTGGCCAGCCGGATGCATGTCCACGATCTCAAGAGCGGCCCGCACACGAGCATCGGCGAAGCGTCCGACGCCGCGCGGCAGCAGGCCGCCAGCACGGCTGAGATGACGCGCGCGCTCGCGACGATGCGCGTCAAGGGTCAGGCGCTGTGCCGCAAGTGCGGCGTGCAGCGGTGCGAGCTGCACAAGCACATCCAGGACTGGATGGGTCCGGGGTACGAGTACTGCACGGTGCGCGAGAAGTTTGGGCCGCCACCGCCGGCCGGGGCCAAGGAGTACTGCTACCTGAGCAACCCCAAGGACCCGCACCGGTGTGGGCGGCACCGGGTGGCCAAGTCGCGGCCGCCGACGCGGAGTAATACGCCGAGTGTCGAGGTTTAACGTTTTGCATTTAGCATTTGATCGTGGTACACGACACGATGGTTATGAATATCCCCTCTTTGTATTATAGTATTGATATCTTTTGCTTTCTTGTTTGACGAATATATCAATTGCATCCCATGACAATACCGTCCACTGGTGAGGTTTGCAGCTGCACATCATCATACTGACTAGTAGCCCGATGCCAATCCATGACGCCACGCCGTACTGAGTAAGGGGCACCACCAATGCAGCCATCTATGCAAGCACTTTGCATGGCATGCCAGGAAGGATGCCGACGCGTCGGTCGCAGCTGCCGTCGCAGAGACATATTCCACAATTTCGCGTTTAATTGGGAGTTGAACTCTAATTTTATTCCATTTAAACTTTGCATTTATTGATTTAAAATTGCATCGAAAATAATGGGGATAATCTCTCGGCTGCAACTCTTTTTTCTTTTTACTTTCTTTTCTCACAAAGTAATAGACCCCCTGACACGGGCCTGACACGGGGAAACACTGCGAACACGATTGAGAACACGGGGCAAGAGGTTTCCATCTTTTGATCTTTTACTTTGCGAGTTCATCTCATACATCTTGGAATATCGTACGGTACTGAACATCAGTGGATTAGCTTACAGTGGACTTTACAGTGGATTACAGTGGATTACTAGACTATTACAGTGGACTGCGGAGCTGCTGTGTTTTAGAGTGCGACATTCACTAGCTATGCTTCAGTGGCTGTGGTTAGTAAAGCTGTCCATTATGCACTGTGCATACACTGTAACACATCAGTGACGACACAGTCTTTTGGTTACCGCAGCCGATCGACAACTTGTTTTTGTAGTTTTGTATTCTATTCACCGTTCTCTTTGTACGTATTCCATCTTGATTCTCTACTCCCTTCTAAATACAACTCTACTTGTCTCCTGCATCGCCCGACCTGCAGCACACGCCCCTCCACGCCACGCCGAGTTCTGCAGCGGTATGCAAGTATTCGGTTTTGTATTGCATCTTGTATTCTGTATTCTGTTTGTTGTGTAGAGCATCGTAATCGATACTATTTGTGAACTGCACTTGATGTGCCCTGTGCCCTGTAGTTATGTATCTTACATTGTTTGATGAGCTGTCCTGAGACTGTGAGAAACGATATACAGAGTACCGAAGCTGCCGCACAGTACAAAACACAGTGCAGACTTTGTACAGATGGTGGGACGCTAACCCGACAGGCAGCCCGTCAATCCTTGGCGCGCTCTGCTCTTGCTCTATTTGCTCTGTGCAGCACGCTCCCGCAGGCTAGCACCTACCAAGAACACGCTCCTGCCCACACGCCCTCCCACACAAAAATTATCTTAAAACTCAGCTCCCCTTTTCGTCATCGCGCCATTGAATGCTGTCCTGGTTTGTCTGCTGTCTGTCTGTCCTGTCTCTGTTGTCTCCGTCTTCTTCCATCTCATCATTCATCTCGACAATCGACTTTTCTTTCTACCTCGACTCGACCCGACCCTACCCTCGATCCTACAAGTACCGTCATCATCGACGCCGACCTTTGATCCACTTTGAACTGCCAACTGGCCAAAGTCCCTCACCCCTTACGGTCGACCTCTCCATCTCTCTCTACATCTCTCTACCTACAACACACACACACACACACACACACACAGACAATGTCATCACCAAGCTCATCACACACCGCCGGCAAGCGGAAACGGGACGCCCCGGCTGCCCCGGCACCAGTCGTTGACAGCGAGAGCGCTGAGCCCGAGACCAGCGAGGCCGATGTCGATGTTGATGTCGACGCCGAGATTGGCGCCGAGTCTGACGCGTCGCCATCGACTCCCTCGGCTGCTCGCCCGCGCAAGGCCGCCGCCGGCCTGCCCCCTAACAAGCGCCAGCGCGCCAACGACGGCTCTGCCACTGCCCGTGCCAGCGAGGACACCAGCGATGCCGATGCCGACGACGACGACGAGGACGTCAAGGTCATGGGCCCGCCGCCCATTGGCAAGCTCATCCACCCCATTGGCTACCGCACCAACTCGCCGCCCGCGGGCCGCGCCGTCCGCGTCTACGCCGACGGTGTCTTTGATCTCTTCCACTTGGGGTGCGTCTCTTTCTATTGTTTATGATCTGTTCAATACTGACCAACAGACACATGCGCCAGCTGGAGCAGGCCAAAAAGGCCTTCCCCGACGTCTACCTCATTGTCGGCGTCACTGGCGACGAGGAGACCCACAAGCGCAAGGGCCTGACCGTGCTGTCCGGCTCCGAGCGCGCAGAGACCGTCCGCCACTGCAAGTGGGTGGACGAGGTCATTGAGAACTGCCCCTGGATCGTGACCCCCGCCTTCCTCGACGAGCACCAGATCGACTACGTCGCCCACGACGACATCCCCTACGGCGCCGACGAGGGCGACGACATCTACCAGCCCATCAAGGCCGCCGGCAAGTTCCTCGTCACCCAGCGCACAGAGGGCGTCAGCACCACCGGCATCATCACCAAGATTGTCCGCGACTACGAAAAGTACATCTCGCGCCAGCTCAAGCGCGGCACCTCGCGCCAGGAGCTCAACGTCAGCTGGCTCAAGAAGAACGAGCTCGAGCTCAAGCGCCACGTCCAGGACCTGCGCGACAACATCCGCGCCAACTGGACAACCACCGGCCAGGAGCTCAGCAAGGAGCTGCGCCAGTTCTGGCCCTCGAGCCGGCCCCAGAGCCCGGCGCCGCGCCCGTCCATGCTCATGACGTCGCCGTCGTCGTACATGACGGCCAACGACCACATTGCTCGTCCCACAAGCCCCACGCCGACCGTCAACACCGTCAACGGCCACCACATTGCCATGCCCAAGTCGCCCGTCGGCAGCACCAACGACTTTGTCGCCGGCTACGCCCTGGGCCTGATTGGCGGCGTGCGCTCGTGGATGACCAAGAGCCGGCGGCGCGGCCGCGACTCGCAGTCGCGGCCCGTCAGCGACGACGAGTCGGAGGAGAGCGAGGAGAAGGAGAAGGACAAGGCCGCCAACACCAACGGCGAGGGCTCATCAGACTCGCCGCGCGGCTCGAGAAGCGGCCTGGGCCGCATGGCCTCGTCGTCGGACCTGCGGCGAAGCCTGAGAGCCCAGTAGGCTTTTTTTTCGTCTGTTCCTCTTTCTTTCTTCTGCTTCTTGAATATCGTAAAGCCCGTTCGTGTTCTACACTCGCTTCTTTTAATACCGTTTATTCTCCTTTTATTCTCTTTTTGTCAACTGCCGGACAAGTGTATTAAACCAACAAAAAATGGGATGGTCAATACGCATGCATGGATTTCATTACTGTTACATCATTACACTTTATTCTTCTTTTTCTATTTCATTCTCTTTTCTTTGATTCTCATACATTCCTATGTCAAGGTTACGGTTGTCTCTTCTCTATAAAAGGTGGCTAGATTCGAATATGATTTTGTAAACTGTCTGAGTGTATCTTCTATATGACTGTAATAAGTCGAGTGATCCAACGAGCTCATCAGATAATACAAACGAGCCCAAACGAGCTCATAGACAGAAATAGTGACAGCCTCGTCCATCTGTATCATGCAAGGCTGGCGGCCTAATGAGGCAGGTGCACTAGTCATTACATAACAGATTGCGAGCTATGATGACGTATATAAGCTTCACCTCTAAAAGAATCAAAGTCTCGTTCTAAATCAATTAACGACATGGATAACATGTGAATGGATATGGATATTTTATAAGACAACAACAATAAATGACCCTGTAACCAAAGATGAGCGCTTCAAATGGATGTGCATATAGCAGATATAAACGTATGTAGACAGCAACGACACGACAGAGACACTTTCGACCTAGATTCCCCGCCGTCCGCCAGTGCTCATCAGCGTAATCTTTTGCTTCTTCTTCTTGCCCTTGCCCTTGCCGTTGTTATTACTAGCACCCTTGGCCACCGCGTCCTCAATCGCATCCTCCACGACCAGCGACTTTTGCAGCTGCGCAGCGAGCTCCGCGTCGCCTAGCGTGGTGTCCTCGACGGGTTCGTCGGCAACACCGCTGTCACCAAACGACCCGAGCACATCGTCTGCCCGCAGCCACCCGTCGTCCACGTCTGCATTGTTCTGGTAGTACGCAAGCAGCGTCGGCGACACCGGCACCGCCCGCGTGCCCCAGACCGTGCGGCTGTTCCCAGTACCGCTAGCGGACGGCGATGCCGTGTCCATGGCAAGGTGCCCGAACCCAACGCGCGGGTTCGGCGGCGACGCAGACGACGACAGCTGGTTCTCAGCTGCCGTTTCTGCCTGGTAGCCGAGCGGCTGAAAGTCGTTAATGTCGACGGCCGGTCGGCTGCTCTCGTACTCGGCGGCAGTCGTGCTCGCGCTCGGGATCGTGCGCCGCGGCCCGCGGTGGAGCGCTGCCGCCTCGATCCGCTCTGCCTGCAGCCGCTCACGCTCTTCCTGGTTGGCCTTGTCGCGGTTGCGCTTGCGGCGGCGCTCAATGTCGTCGGCAAACGCCGCGAGCGTGTCGGCCGGCACAATGTCGGTCCAGTCGCACTCGAGGAACGACACGACGCAGCCGGCGGGCAGGTGCCCCAGGTACTTGGCGCGGCGGCGCATGGCGTCGTCGACGACGTGTCCTGCCGATAGGTGCTCGACGCGCGGCAGCAGCGTCGACGGCAGCGCCGCAAACGAGCCGTACTTGGTCTTGAGGATGCGGATGTCCAGTGGCGACAGGTAGAGGTGCGGCGGCGACATGTAGAAGAAGAAGTCCTCGTCGGTGTGTTTTTGAGTCTGTGTTTGAGTTTGTGCTTTTGTTACAGAGGGCGACGCGGGCTCGGCGCCGACGGGCAGGCGGACTTGCTTCCGCTCATCGTCCAGACTGGCAATGTTGTCCTGCAGTGCCACGTCCATGCCGCCCAGATCGCGCGCCGCCTCCTGTGCTGTCCGTACAGCCCGCATCGCCCGGTGTGCCCACTCGCCGTCCTCGTGGAACATGAGCTCGTCCTCCTTCTCCTGGCGCGCGAGGTCTTCCAGCTCGCGGTTAAACTCTTCCACCATGTAGTCGCCCGTGCCGCGCATGATGCGCGCATAGTCCAGCACGTTGGCGGCAAAGTGCCACGGGATCCGTGCTGGCGTCCCCGGAACACCCAATGCATCGACGGCACCCTCGCGCGGCAGCGCAATCGTCGAGTTGGCGTGCCGCATCATGAGCCGTAGCACAACATCGTCGCCCGGCCGCGGCAGCGGGCTCTCCTGGCCTGCATAGAACCGCACAGGCCGCACCTCGCCCAGGTAGACGCTCTCCTCGCAGATGGGGCACTTTTTCCATTTTGCCCGTCTCTCCGGTGTATTCGTTGTGCTTGCGGTAGTCGTTGTTGGTGCCCGCGCCCGCGCGGCCGATTCGTCAGCGTCAATGGCGTGCATGAAGCGAATCAGGCACGGCAGGCAAAAGATGTGGCCGCACTTGGCCATGCGCGGCGCGACAGGCTCCGAGAGGCAGATCGGGCATGACGAGTTCTGCGACTCGGTCGACGCGAGGATCTGCAGCACGTCGTTCCAGTCAATGTGCTTGTCGGCATCGGTCGCCTGCGCGGCGTAGTTGGCCTTGGGCGACACGACAAAGCGGTAGTTGGAGTGCACGTAGCGGGCCTTGTCGGAGGCTGCATTGTGGTGATGTGAGCGGTACGAAGAGCTGGAGTAGCTGGAGTGGCCACCTCCCGTATTCCGTGACCGGCCTCCATTGGCTTCGAGGTATGTGTGGGCGGGCGTGGCATAGTTGAGCAGGTGCGTGATGGACGTCTGGCCGCGGCGGCTGGACGCATTGCGGAGTGCCCGAAGCTCGGCGAGCTCGTCTTCATCCTGGAAGTAGTTGTTGGACGGGTTGTTGTGGTTGTGGTAGTTCTGGTAGCTGCCGCCGGCTGCACCTCCAGCGCCCGGCCGTTTCTGGTTCCGGTGCTGCTTGCGCGCGCCCTGACCCTTTCTAGGAGTCGGCGCTGCGCCTGGTGTTGGTCCACTGCCGGCCTGCTGGGTCTGTCGGCGGGATGCATCAAAGCTCGGCGTCGACGAGAGTGCAGGGACGGTGGGGGTGTGCGACGCTGACGGTGGCGATGACAGGGTTTTGCCCACGTTGGGAGGAGGCAAGCTCATCTTGACGGTTCGATCGGTGTCGTCCGATGAGTGAGGAGGAGAGGACATAAAACTGCAGATAGTCGATAAGAAAGATCCGTATGTCTACGGATATGGCGTGTTTAGTAAATCGTCATCATCGTCATCGCCAGGGCGAGCCAGACTCTGATTCAGATCGAGGCCGAGGTTGAGAGAGTAGATGTATGTCAGAATGTCGACGGGGTAGATCACCCCAGTGTCGGTCCTGATGAGGTTGATGGAAGTTGAGAGGGGCTGATGTAGGATGGAATGACGATCGAGGGGACGAATGATATCAGCAAAGCGAGGCACCCTCTAAGCGTAGAGAGCAGAGAGGAGAGTCACCGGCAGAAGCTAGTGCTGTGCCGGTATGTAACCTGATTGGCAAGTAATAGCGGGGCACTCGCGAGTCGGAGAAGGATCACGTGGAAGTGGGTCGTGGAGGTATGACATAATTACAGACTGTGCAGGGAAAGCATATTCACTGTATTACACTTTGTGTCTAACAGTCCTACCAATATGAGAAACGACTGCACAAGCAAGAGTCTTACAATGATCATAGAGTCGACAAGATGTGAATTAGAATACGACAAATACTACTAGCAAGCAAAAATAAAGAATAAAAACTTAAACTGCATCTACAAAAAGAAACAATGGCAAAAAAACGACCCCCCTGGGACTCGAACCCAGAATCTTTGCCAACAGCGTACATGATCTCGAGTCGAAACTCGAGAAGCGACTACCGGAAAGCAACGCCTTACCATTAGGCCAAGGGGCCATTGATAAAAGATACTGACTTGCAATGGAGTACATGTAGGGGTGTGGATGTGAAGAGACGGAACGAAAAAAACCCAAAAGAAAACTGAATTTTCGGTGGAGTGCGGATCACCACACATCCACAATAAAACACTAAACACACTACTCCATCTCGACAAGCACCTTCAATGCGCTGTGCTTGCTCGCCGCCCCAAACGTGTTGTACGCCGACTCCATCTCAGAAAACTTGAACTTGTGCGTAATCAGCTGCCCCGGGTCCAGCCGCTTCGCCTTGACAAGCTTCAGCAGCATCGGCATCGTCACCGTGTCCACCAGCCGCGTCGTGATGCTCACGTTCTTGCTCCACAGCTCGTCCAGGTGAAGCGGTGCGCTGCCGCCGTGCACGCCCACATTCGCCAGCGTGCCGCCCGGCGCCAGCAGGTGCTGGCACAGCTCAAAGCTCGCCGGCACGCCCACGGCCTCGAGCACCGAGTCGCACCCCACGCCGTCCGTGAGCTCCATCACGCGCGCCACAGCGTCCGCGATGCCGCTGCTGTTGTTGACCGATGCGTGCGCACCCAGCGCCTTGGCCACCTTGAGCCGGTTCTCATCCATGTCAATGGCAATGATCTGCGACGGCGAGTAGAGCTGCGCCGTGATAAGCGCGGCCAGGCCGACCGGGCCCGTGCCGACAATCGCCACGGTCGAGCCGGGCGCAACCTTGGCGTTGATAACGCCGCACTCAAAGCCCGTAGGGAAAATATCGCTGAGCATTACCATGGCGGCCTCGTCGGCATCTGGCGGCAGGTTGTACAGACTGGAGTCAGCGTGCGGGATGCGCACGTACTCGGCCTGTGTGCCGTCAATGGTGTTGCCCAGCAGCCAGCCGCCCGTGGTGCAGTGCGAGTACATGCCGCGGCGGCAGTAGTCGCAGGACGCACACGAGCAGATGCACGAGATAAGCACGCGGTCGCCCTTCTTGAACTTGGTGACGGAGGTACCGGCATCCTCAATGACGCCGACGCCTTCATGGCCGAGCACGCGGCCCGGGCTGCAGGTGGCCACGTCGCCCTTGCGGATGTGCAGGTCTGTGCCACAGATCGTGGTCTTGAGGACGCGCACGACGGCATCGGTGGGTGTCTGCACCGTCGGCTTGGGCCGGTCCTGAAGCTTCACATCACCGGAACCTGTGTAGACGAGGGCCTTCATTGTTGCAGATATGGGAGAGGTTGCGTAGAAACGGTGGGATGTGTATTGTAAGGTAGGCGGATACGCCGGTGTGACTCTTGTAAGAGCTGAACGTGCTGAAATACGCGAGGCGGTAGTGTAGCTTCTACGCGCAAATGATCGCGAAAGAGTTGCTCCGATAGATCGAGAAGAGAGTGTCTTGAGGGTGCTCATCGTGAGCTATGATATTCAAGTCTCGTGGCGGGCTTATATCATCAAGCGCGGCTCCGCGTCTCCGAAACGGTACAGCGGCTGTCTGAGGGGTAGGTGTGCGAGTGATCAAAGAAAGCGACTGTAGAACAAGGAATTCACTGATGATCATGTACATGCGAGAGGGGGTGATACTTATGAACCAGTAGAAGAGTGAGTTGTGTCTTCTCCTCTCTCTTCTCGTGTTTCCTCGCGTGGATATATCTCGGGTATGACGATGATCTCGAGTCTAGACTTCAACGCTTTATACACGAGACTCGGGACCCCAAGACGAATCGGTTGCCCATGACCCTGACCCTCGATTGACCAATAGAGCTCACCGACATCATGAACTTGTATAGCTGTTTGCAGCTTTAGCGTTGACACAGCTTATCATGGCCTGACTACCGCCTGAACTGCCTGAGCTGCGGTGGTCTGATGCCAATGTCTGGTGTTCACGAACTGGTGTAAGTGACGGCCCACTTCCCCGCAAGATGTGGAAAAAGACACCCCAACACACCACGCCGGTGCCACCGCACTGGAAAGCAGCACTGTCTTCCGGCTCAAACGGATCGGGCCCAATTGATCGGGTGGCGTAGCTAGATTCTCTGTGACATCTGATTGAGGCTTTGAGCTTGTATCCACGGATCAGGAGATGGCCCGCTCCTTTGTTAGCCTTCACGCCACAAGAGTCATGTCCTGCCCTGGCTTCAATCAATCCCAAAATAATCCAATAGCCAATATACATTATCCAAATCCAATCTATTGACGAGAATCCGATAAGACCAGAATCTCGTGACTATGGCATGCAATGCATATGATGTCATGTTATCATATCTAGTCCATCTAAGCCAGATGCGCATACTCCTTGTTGAAGGCGCGTCCAATGACCATCCTCCGAACCTCGCTGGTACCAGCACCGATTTCGTACAGTTTCGCGCTGAGAATTAGTAAATCATTTAGATACTGGAAAAAAGAAGAAAACTCACTCTCGTAGGATGCGGCTTGCAGGCATCTCCTCGACATAACCCATGCCGCCCAGCAGCTGGATGCTGTCGAGCGCACACTCTGTTGCCCGCTCAGCAGCATACAGGATTGCACCGGCACAGTCCTGCGTGCGGATAATGCCGGTCTCATCGACCTCGCGGGCCGTGGCATAAGTGTACGCCCGTGACGCCCGCATCTTGGTGTACATGTCCGCAAGACGACCCTGTACCAATTGGAAGTGGCCCACGGGTGTTCCAAACTGCTTGCGCTGGTGGACAAACGGCAGTGTGATGTCCAGAGCTGCCTGCATCAGGCCAAGAGGTCCGGCACTGAGCACGAGCCGCTCCAGGTCCAGTCCAGACATGAGCACGCGTGCGCCGCCGTGAAGCGTGCCCAACACCCGGTCGCGCGGCACAAAGACGTTGTCAAACATGAGCTCGCCCGTCGGACTGCCGCGCATACCCATCTTGTCGAGCTTGCGCGCGCACTCGAAACCAGGCGACGTCTTGGTCTCGACGATAAACGCCGTGATGCCCTTGGAGCCTGCGTCCGGCTTGGTCTTGGCATAGACAACCACCACATCGGCATTGGGGCCGTTGGTAATCCACATCTTGCTGCCGTTGAGCACGTAGCCCTCCTTGCCGTTGACAGTCGCCTCCTTGGCTGTCGTGCGCATGCTGACGACATCGCTGCCGGCGCCGCTCTCGGACATGGCCAGGGCGCCAATCGACTGGCCGGCAATCAGGCCCGGGAGAAACTGCTTCTTCTGTTCCGGCGTGCCGTGCAGCTGCAGCTGGTTGACGCAAAGCTGCGAGTGTGCCGCATAACTGAGGGCCACGGACCCACTTGCCCGCGAGAGCTCTTCCATCACAATACAGTGTGCCTGGTATCCCATGCCGAGACCACCAACATCCTCATCGGCCGTGATGCCCAGGAAACCGGCCTCGCCTAGCTTGGGCCACAGCCCAGCCGGGAAGTCATTGTTCTTGTCGGCCGCGGCCGAGATCTCCTCTGTGACTTCGCGACGCGCAAACTCCTGCACACTCTCGCGCAGCTCCTCGAGGTCGTCGGGTGTTGGTGGCACGAAGCCCTTGGGGTGTTTCGATGATGCAAATCTTGTCTGGAGGCAAACAGCCGAGTTTGCTCTCAGAGACGGACGGATGGATTGTGCGGCAGTCCGCATCAATGGTCGTAGTGTTCGTAGACTCGCCATTGTGTGAAGTATGAAACGACGGGCTGAAATGGCAGAGTGAAGAACGTCAATGGTAGATGGAGGATTGAAACTGATCAAGGTGATGAAGCAGACGAAGATGAAAGTAGCGATGGAACAAAATAGTAAAGCTCCAAAAAGAGACGCAAGAATGGCTGAAATGGAAGGCACAATGGATACTCAAATGGATGAAGGTCAAAAATGGAAAGTCCCAGCGACAAGAATGTTCGTGCCTTCCTCGTGATAGGGCAACAGGATGAAAGAAGAAAGAGCGAAGACGAGGGGGGAACAAGGACGCACAAGGAAGGAGCAACGGAACTGAGACTTGTGCTCGTGATACGCTCCCCTCTGCAAGCTAAGCTTGTTTACAAGGGGAAGGAGCCAATGTTGGCCGTGCTAGAGGGGTTCGGGGAACAGCTGGGGGAGGTCTTGGAGCGGCTAAGAACGGCATGCCGCGGCAAGAAGCGCCTTTACCCCAGATAACACCGATAACCTGGGGCACAACGTCACTAAAGCCCAGCTGTTGGAGCTGATACCAATAGCGCTAAAATAGGTGTAAGCTGGCGGGCGGTACCTTCCCTTCTCAGCTCTGCATGCGTACAGCAGGACGCATGACTTTTCTTCTTTTCATTCTCACGATCTCTTTCTCGTCTTCTGTCTCCTAATTCTCACCTGAACCCGATAAAACGAGATTTAAGTGATTCGTTCCAAATATTCTACCCTCGAAATGACCTTTGCTCGACATGCTCGAGCTCTCCAGCTCACACCCCAGGTCTGCCGGGCATGTCTGCGGCCGGCCAATCCATCCCGAAGCACCTCGGCTTTTTCGACGGCAGCACGAGTATCAACAGCAACACCGGCCGCCCCTCTGTCCCAAACGCGGTCGAATACGCAGAGATTGAGCTCACCCTCGTCCACACGCGGCATTGCCTCGTACGGCGGCGGTCCGCTGTCCGATGCGACGCTCTCGCGCATCCCGTCCAATGTCGACCAGTCGTCCGACGTCTACCAGGAGAACGTGATGCTAATGAACGAAGCCATTGCGCGTTTGGATCGCCTGACTCTCAATGCGCAAAAGGGCGGCTCGGAAAAGGCCCGCGCCAAGCACGTCGCGCGCGGCAAAATGCTGCCCCGGGATCGTGTCGCAGCACTCGTCGACCCGGGCACGAGCTTCATGGAGCTGTCTCCGCTGGCAGGTCAAGGCCTGTATGAAGATACAAACGGCAAAGGCCCACTGGACCTTCCCGCTGGCGGCATCATTACGGGCGTCGGTGTTGTTGAGGGCGTCACCTGCATGATCGTCGCCAACGACAGCACCGTCAAGGGCGGCACATACTACCCCATTACCATCAAGAAGCACCTGCGCGCGCAGGAGATTGCCGCCCAGAACCGCCTGCCCTGCATCTACCTCGTTGACTCGGGTGGTGCCAACCTGCCGCACCAGGCCGACGTGTTCCCCGACCGCGACCACTTTGGCCGCATCTTCTATAACCAGGCCCGCATGTCGGCCCAGGGCATCCCGCAGCTGGCCGTCGTCATGGGACCCTGCACGGCTGGAGGTGCCTATGTGCCTGCCATGTCGGACGAGAGCATCATTGTGCAGAACCAGGGCCACATCTTCCTTGCCGGCCCGCCGCTCGTCAAGGCCGCGACGGGTGAGGTGGTGACGCACGAAGAGCTCGGCGGCGGCCTCATGCACTCGTCCGTGTCGGGTGTCACCGACTACCTGGCCGTGGACGATGCACACGCCCTTGCTCTCGTGCGGCGCAGCGTTGCCAACCTCAACTACCCGACCCAAGCCGCCTCAGTGGATGCGCTCGAAACATTTGCCGAGCCCATCTACAATGCTGACGACCTGCTGGGCATTGCATCGACGAACCTGCGGCGGCCCATCTCTGCCCACGAGGTGATTGCCCGCATCGTCGACGGCTCGGCGTTTGCCGAGTTCAAGCGCGACTACGGCGGCACGCTGGTCACGGGCTTTGCGCGCATCTACGGCCAGCGCGTCGGCATTGTCGCCAACAACGGCGTGCTGCTGTCGACGGCGGCCGTCAAGGGCGCGCACTTTATCGAGCTGTGCGCCCAGCGCGGCATTCCACTGGTATTCCTGCAGAACATTTCCGGCTTCATGGTGGGCAAAGAGGCCGAGCGCGAGGGCATTGCCAAGCACGGCGCGAAGCTGGTGGCGGCGGTGTCGTGTGCGGACGTGCCGAAGCTGACGGTGGTTGTGGGCGGCAGCTACGGCGCGGGCAACTACGGAATGTGCGGGCGTGCGTACAGTCCGCGGTTCCTGTGGATGTGGCCGAATGCGCGGATTGCCGTCATGGGCGCGGAGCAGCTCGCGACGGTCATGGAGACGGTCGGCCGGCCGGACCCGGAGTTGCGCGACCGCATCGAGCGTGAGAGCGATGCCGTCTTTTCGTCAGCACGCTTATGGGTAAGTCTTTTTAAACCACATCTTGACTATTGAAAATAAGAGAAGAAACTAACGACATAGGACGATGGTGTTATTCCGCCACAGCACACCCGGCGGTACCTGGGCCTGGGCCTGCGTGCAGCCATGGGCGGCCGCAACGAGGTGAAGCCAAACGCGACCAAATTTGGTGTTTTTAGAATGTAAAACGTGGTTTTATGACTGTTTTCATGACATATCGAAACATTTTTGTATGCGTCTTGGTTTTGTAGTAATTCGAATTTAAAGCCTATAAGAAGCCTTGAGTGATACTCATAGGCGATGCAATCAATGATGCACGTAGCTACGGGGGTGATGAAAGTAGATAATTGGAATGCTTGTAAATGGTTGGTAAAAAGAACAGATATGTAAATGGTACAGAAAACAAAGAAAATGCAGTTCGCTGTCGCTAATCCAACGCCCGATATGTAATCCCGATGCTAGGCTTGCAGTAAAGACATAATAAACAGATGGCAAATAACAAACAAGAAAGGAAAAAAAAAATACAGAAATCAGAACAAACACTGCAACCAGTTACCGGCCTGATCCTGCCTAGGAACCACGCCGCTGTGCATCCTGGTTGCTGCCGCGCGACTCGTTCCACGAGTTGTAGTTGCCCTCGCCCAGCCGCTCCTTCTCGCGGTCCAGAATGACATTGAGCTGACTGCGGGTGCGTGCAAAGGGGATGCGAGGCGTCTGTGTCGGGCGCGTCGGAGTGTAGAGAGCGCGCTGAGCACCGGCCTGCGGGGTGCTGCTGTTGTTATTGCTGAAGCTGCTGCTAAAGCTGTTGCTTCTGTCTGCCTTGAACGACGACGACAGCTCCGGGTCCTCTTCCTCCTCCTCCTCTTCATCCTGTTCGTCGAGGCCCGTCTTGGCGTAAAAGGAAAATGTGTCTGGCCCCTCGGGGTCCATGAACTGACCGCTGACAGCGATCATGGACGGCGCAGCAATGGTGGCTGAACGCATCGGGTCCAGCTTTGGCGACGGATGCGACTTGAATGGCCGCGACCGCGAGCCGTAGCTGTCCTGTGAGATTGAGCGGCCCATCAAAGGAGCAGTATATGTTTGGTGAGTAGTCGCCGTAGTCGCCGTCGTTGCCGGCGCAGCCGCTGTAATTTGACTCATAAAAGCAGAAGATGGCGCGGTGGTCCTAATCGGGCTTCTCAGAGGTGCCAGCGATGTAGTTGACCCTGCGCGGATGATCTGCTGCCGTGGCACCGCGCCTCTTTCGTAGGGCATTGTAGTCTGTCTAATTAGACCGCCTCCAGGGCGGACCAAAGATCCAGACGAAGGGCTGGGACGCGTTGCCACAGGGAAATTGCGATTTGACTTTGTTGGCATATCCAGTATTGCAGAGCCAACAGACGACACTATACTGCCGCTCGCCTGTGACTGTACAGACTCACGCCGGGCAGGCGGGTGGATCGAACCGGACAGGACCATCGGCGATGCGCTCAATACAGCCCCCGGCACGATACCAGGCGCAGTGCCTCCAGTCCCCGAAGCGACTGTCGATCCAGAGATGGAGGATACCACAGTGGACTCTGAAGCTTGAGATGTTGTCCTCTCCATCTGGGTAGACAGCTGGTTAGAGTATGATGGCCGGGCCGCTTGCTTTCCGGCAACCTTGTCAGACAAGTGAGAGCTGCGGTATGTGTGCGACTGAACAAAGCTCTGCTGGTATGCTTGAAGCGGCTGTTGGTATGCTTGGCTTGATTTGCCGAGCGATCGATCGTTTGCCGGCGAGACTGATGCAGACATGTTATCGATAGGGAGAAGGTCGTCATCCAGATCATCCTCTTCGACTATTTGCGCCGTTGGGGATTGCCGGGACGGCTTGGAGGCCCCTGCCAGTCGCGAGCTAGGCTCTGATACAACAGACGACTGAGGCGCATGAGTCACTTGCGTCGTTTGCGATGAAACAGATCCAGGCCGTCTCGAAACAAGCGGCCGTTTCTTGGAACCGCTAGCTGCACTGACGACGAATTTCTTTTTGGCCGACTTGACCTTGACAGGCTTCTTTGCGTCTTGTTTTGGAGTGACTGTTTTGCTGCTGCTGGCGGAAGTCGACTGCGTTGGTGGCGTGCTGGCGGTTTGGCGGTTGGACTTGCCTTTACCCTTGCTCTTGCTCTGGCTGGTGCTGCCACTGCCGGTGCTACTGGCAGTGGCATCGTCACTTGCACTGACAATAGAGCCACTGTCCTCTTCAATGGCGCATGTGTCGTTTGCTGTAACAACCTCAGCCACATCATTCTCGGTAGTATTCCCGGAAGGCAAGTCGAAGTGCGGTGTCGGGCGGGGTCCGGATTGTGACGGTCTTGGTTTCTTCAGAATAGATTGCGCCGGTGGTGGTCTGGTAGAAGAGGCAAGCACTTGTCTCTGGGCTTGCGGTTCTGTCAAAATGTCCATAGCCTCGCTGTCGTCATCCTCAGCGGCAGGCTCTGGAGTCGGTTCGGGCTGGGCAGCATTTGCAAAATTAGGGATCTAACGCCGTGTTAGCTATTAGCCTTATCATTGTTTGCAGATGCTAAATTGTATAAAACTTACTGTCGGACCGTCGTATCGGCTCGCAGGAGTCCGCAGAGGGACGAATGTTGGGCCACTGGATATTTCTTGGTACAATCTTGCGACCGTTCTCCCGCTCAGGTCGCGGCGCTTGCTGCCCCAGACATGCCACCAAAAGTTTTCTAGTCGGTTTGCCGTTGGATCATAGAGCTTTTTGTGCGTGATTGTGTAGACTTTGATTGTTAGATGAAGAAGAAGAAGAAACAACTCAAAATTAATAAACATACCACGCCAGTATTCTCGTAATTTCTCGGGCGGTATAACGTCAAAGCTTGCCACCTCGCGGTAGACTTCGGCCGTGTTTTCGACAAATCCTATGGGCAGGATTGGGAGTGCCTGTTCCATAGCTGCGCCGGCCTGGCCGGTGCTGTTCTCTGGCATGGCTGGTTCCTTGCCCTTGCTGGATGTCATTTTGCCGTTGGAATTTTGCGTATGGGTATGCTGTAGTATATGTGACATGACAGCCATTTCCGGGGTTGCGAAGAAGCTTCCGTCCGCAAAGGTGGTTTGAGATCCTCTCAAAAGGCGCCAAAGGAGCTTTGCGGCAACATGCTAGTTGAGCTTTGTCGAAGCAATATAGTTATAAAGAGGGGAAGTGTTGTTCCACGACAAACGACGAACAGGGCGAAGCGGTGTAAGAGATGAATGTGATAGTAATTGAAGGAATCAAATGAAAAATGACCGTCAAGACCTGCTTTATTGGTTCGGTTAGAGGCAGGTTCCCGTCACGACGTGTCGATGTCGAATTGTGTATGCGTGAAAGAACCTGTCTGGGCGTCAAGTGAAGAGACGGTAAAGACAGTAACGGGCAAAGTGTTCAGCTCGTACTCATAAATTGCTTCGTGAGACGGTGAGGTCCGGTCAGATGAGCGTGGTCGAGCGGCGGCGTCGGTAATAAACTAATAGGATATTAATAGGAGGTCCGAAAGGGGAAGTGTGTTGTTGGAGTGAAGCGCATGCAGGTTGAGAGCAAACACAACTGCTTGACGAAAAACGTAAAGATGTGAATGCGATGTAAAACGTAAGAGGACAGATACAAAAGTTGTGAAGGATGCGAGAAAGCAAATTACAAAATCAAGTTTAACAAATCAACAGAAAACAAAAGACGAACAATGACGAGCAGAAGCGGAGAGTGAGACAAGAGAGACAAGACGACAAGACGGCAAGACGAATAGAAGACGAAGACGAAGGAGCTTCCTCGGAGCCTGGGAATCTAGCTAGAGCTTATGACAGACAACAGTCCCACCGAAGCTCATAATGGAGCTGTAAATATGGGGAAGTCGAGGTGGTGAAAGGGGCCGAGCAGAGGGGGAGGCTCAGGCTCGCTCCTCGTTGGGCACAGGATTGGCGGTGGAAATCAAGTCTAGTGGTAGTGGCGATAATGGTGGGTATTATTGTGATCGTGGAGGAGAGGAGAGAGGAGAGAGAGCGAGATCACGAGGCCAGGGCACGGTTGATGGCGCATGCCAGTTGCATGGGTGATCGAGACAGATGCGATGGGGCAAGACAGGCAGGAGACAGCCAGCCCAAGACAGTGGTAAGCTAGGCTGAGAGCAGGTGAAATGGCGAGGAATGTAAGCTAAGCTGAGCTTGTCGACGAGAGCTCACGATAGCTCAGAATAGCAGCTCAGAATAGCAGCTCAAAGTATGCCGGAATAGAAGCCTGAAATAGAAGCCTGTAGAACAAGCCAAGACTCGTCAGTCGCAGGGAAGACGTACAAGGCAGTCTCCGAGCGGCCACGGTCGAAAAAGGAGCGAGTATGATATCAGGAGTATGAGAAGCTGGGCCCGGGCGTTGCTCATGTCTGTGGGGGGCAGCAGGGATGATCTGTAGAGAGAGGTTGAGAAGACACAGAGCCGGACCTGTTTGCATGTGCAACGGCCTCGAAGACTACGCTCGTACTGAGTATGCCAGTGCTGTTGCAGCAGCTCAAGCTTGATTCTGTCCTTTGTCCTTTCTTTTTCGTTTGTCTGCTCGTCCGTTTTCCGTTTTCTTTTTCCTTTTTGTTGTCTGAGTTATTCCATATTCCGCATGGGGGTGGGGGGCGAGCTGTGATTAGAGGCTCGGGTAGAACTAATAGAAGCCGGACCAGAGTGCATGTGCAGTTGCAGTGCAGCCAGTCGGTGCCAGAGAAGTAGGCAAAGTGGTAGGCATAGGCAGGGCTCAATGCACCGTAACGTGTAGGACGGAAGCAGAGTGCGTCACACAGGCGAACAGCTGACAATAAAGCATGGAACGTGGGAGATCAAGAACAGCACGGAACAGTAAGACGAAGAACAACATCAGGAACAAGACCAACAGGGACAGGAGCAGGAAGTACACCAACAGGAGCAGCAGAAACAGCGAGACAAAACAAGATAAAGCAAGACAATGCGAGACACAACGAGCCACTGAGACGCAGACGTACCGCTTATGGCAAGGCTGACTGCAATAATGGACTGGTGCCCGGTTCAGTCTCTGAATAGTATTAACAGTGTTGAATCAGCGCTCAAACCAGATGTCGCCTGAATGCTTTCTTCTTTCTTCTTCTTTCTTTCTTCTGATGACATGGGCCAGAAATGGCATGGCATGGATATGGGCAGGGGTGGTGTTGGTGTAAGTCTGTTGGTGCAAGTCTGTTGGTGCAGGCGGTGAGAAGACCGATTGAGAGCGAGAGATAGATGAGACTTTGGATATATTGGCGTAGAGATCGAGAAAACATACAACAAAAGATAGAAGTCAGAAGATACAAGACAGATGTCGTTATGACGAGACGAAAATGGCGATGAGACGGGCTTTGATAGCCAAGATAGTCACGACGCACAAAGGGGTAGTGCAAGTGGTTAGAAGCCAGGGATGCGCATATGAGTGGCTGGTGTGCAAAGCAAGCTGACGTCGATATGTTGTAAACGGAAAATGCAGAGCATGGAACGCAAAAGAAGACAACAAGAAGAAAAGTGAAGTTGGGAGAATGAAGTTGACAAAGGGGAAGCGAGATGACAGGGCATAAAATGGGAAAAAAGGAAAAGGGAAAGAGCTGGCAAGGGAGCAAGTATAAAAACTCGAATAGGAAGGAACAAATTCGCAAAGAGAAGGAACGAAGACGAATCGTGCAAATGACCTTGATAATGACGTCTCAAGCATGTACAATTACCAGGACAGGAAAGCACGCGAGAAATCGCGACTGGGAGGGAAGGCTCGATGGTGTAAGTGGCGACGAGGGAAGGCGCAAATCACAGGACATATGTTCAAGTAGCGATGCGCTTTGTAGATGTCAATATTGTTTAGTATCTACGAAGTATTTGGTACCAAGACATATAGGACCACACCGTAGACAACAGAACCCCGAAACCCGAATAACGGACAACAAGAGATACATTCAGACATTTTACTCTGTGGGAACGAAGGAGAATTAAAAATTAGAAGCAAAAGAAATCAGAAGACAAAAAAGGAAAGAAGCGGTTGGACCCAGAGGGAAGGCACGGGGGAGCGATCCGTAGCTCAATTGCTAAGATTAATGTATTCTCCGCTCTCGCTCATCCCGACACCCAGGTCGAGTCCAAAATGGGAAAGAGCAAGACGGAGACGAGACGAGCTTTCTTATTTTCCCTAATAGACGCACGTGATGGCATTGCATTGACACGCAAGTCGAAATGCAAATACGACCATTCGACGGGATGTCGTCTTTGCTGGGTCTCTGGGTCTGGGTCATCTTCGGGTCATCTTTGGTACCAGGTAATTTCAGCAGTATCTCTACTCTCTACGGCTTCTAGAAGTATGCTATTGATCCTGCTGTAGGTTTTTCCACTCCCCATACCCGGCAGCCCCGTTATCACTGTAGCGTGTCGTCTGGTCTATTGGGTATTGAGTATTGACAGGGGCTCAGCTGGAGTACGACGTCTAATCTCAGAGACGGGATACGATGTACGTAAGAGTCCCATGGAAGCTTGCAGAACGAGTTGACAGCAACAGCATGCTACTTGATACGGGCCGAACTGGCGGGCTGGTCTTGAGGAGAAAAGGGGTTTTGAGGAGAAAGAGAAAGAAAAGAAGAGGAGACTGAGAATCCGATAAAAGAGGAGAGCATACTGGAATACAGAAGAGAGGGGAAGCATATATCAAATCAGATGGCAGAGCTGCAGGCTTTATGTGACGAGCTGCGTGGCTGTCAACAGTGCCTCTGGTTGGTGAAAGATGGACATATCAGAATATCAGAATATCAATATAAGATGGCTACATCGCAGAGCGCGGCTGTCAGATTATATATTCGATACATAGAAAACAAGACGGCCAAGAAGTAGCTTCCCCTCACCAGTTATGTACAGAGATGTGTGGCAGTCAAGTGACGAGAAGAGGGTGCCGAGCGGCAGAATGGCGTGGGGGTAGCATCTAGAGGAGAGAGAATAGAGTACACGGTATTTATGACATATGATAGGGTTGTATGACTAGACGGCGTACTCAGTTGCATGCGCTGGACAGTGAGCGGGAGATATCTCGGGCAATCTAACTACTATACAGTCCTTGATATCACCAGCTGGCAACCATCCTAAGAGTAAACTTAAGAAAGACCTTGTGTATTGGAAACTAAAGATTATAATGAAACAAATAGCAACTCTTTTGATATCCCACAGCCATCTATAAAACTATAAAACAGGGAAATCATGCGATGGAAACTGGAAGACAGAAGAAGTGGGAAACATAGTAGAAAGGGTAGAGGACAGAGGGAGAAAAAGAGGTAAAGCGGAAGACCGCCAATGAGTAGACAAGTCAGGCAGTAGACGTGATAACGAGAACTCTCTACAGAGCAACGTCCTGGAACGAGTTGCCGTCACCGGAGCCTGCCGGCTTGCTCAGATTGCCGTTTGACGCGTTCGCGGCTGGCTTTTCCTCGTCCTCGTGGTCGTCGTCTTCCTCCTCGCTGTCCTCTGGTTTTGTCGCGGCCGCCTCCTTTGTCCGAAGTGCCACCTTTTGCTCAGACGCCTGCTCGCCCAGGAACACCTTTTGCTCAACCTCGGGCGATGCTGGTGACTCTTCCTTTTCTTCCTCTTCTTTCTTCTCTTCGTTGTCTTCA
This sequence comes from Ophiostoma piceae, assembly GCA_032248835.1. Classification (NCBI taxonomy): domain Eukaryota; kingdom Fungi; phylum Ascomycota; class Sordariomycetes; order Ophiostomatales; family Ophiostomataceae; genus Ophiostoma; species Ophiostoma piceae. Next base: position 3,727,372 of record CP135128.1, read on the forward strand.
CTCGGCTTGGCTGTGGACGTCTCTTCGGGCGACTGCGGCAGCTCCTTCTCCTTTTCTGGCTGCGCCTGCACCGGCGCCTGCACCGGCTCGTGGTCGTTGGGCCCGACGGGCCGCACGGCGTCCAAATAAAACTTGGTCACGCCCAGGATGCGCCCGCTCTTCTCGCACGCCTCCACCCACTCTGGCCGCACCACCGGGATGTTGAGCTCCACCGCCTTCTCCCACGCCAGGCCGCGGCCCTCTGTCGTCACAAAGTGCGTCGTGTCGATGCGCACCGTGCCCGGCTCGGTCACCAGCTTGGCGCCGATGCGCTCGACGGCCGCGACGAGGCGCTCGCGCGCGGCGCCCGGCAGGATGCCCGTCGTAATGGTGACGCCGCTGAGGTCCGTCATCTTGTGCGTGCGCACGACGAGCTTCTCGCTCGTGAGCGTGCCGGCGCTGGTGCGCAGCACGAGGTGGAACGAGTACTCGGTGTCGACAGCGAGGCCGGAGATCTTGGTCGAGTGCATCTGCAGCGGGCGCGGGATGTTGCCGGCCTTTTGGCCGTTGCGGTAGAGCGCGAGGCTGATGAGGTCGGCGGTGGCGAGCTGGATGGGGTCCCACTCGAGCACGACGCTGGTCTGCGTCGCATTGCGGCAGCGCAGCAGCGGCGTCGCGGGCGGCGTGACGCCAAACGTCTCGTAGATGCGGCTTTGCAGCGCGGCGAAGCTGTCTTTGGCGGCCTGTTCGGACGCGCGGTTGCGCGACACGGCAATGTCGACGATGGAGCCGGAGGAGATGTTAGGCGGCAGAAGGATGGACGGGAATTCGATCTGGGGGTCAGTATGGGATGCCTGGATCATGGCGGCTTCTTCGCATCGAGGAGGAAACCTACGAGGCGCTTGTCCTGGGTCAGGAGGACTGTCACGCCGGCGTCGACCTTGCCGACGGTGAGCGAGACGAGCATTGTGAGGATAGGTTGGGTGAGAGTCGGAGACGGGCTGTAGTCGTAGGTGGTCGGGGTCAATTGACAATTGCAGATGCGTCGAGAGGTATCGTGAGATCTTACGTATGCTGCAATGTAGCAGTTAGCTAGTGCGACGAGATCCCCAAGGCAGGCGCAGGATGGCCAAAAACGGAAAGCCAGGGGCTGGCAGCTGTGCCCCGCTTTTAAGCTGCCAGCTATTCGGTGTGTTTAGTGATGTTGTGTGTATTAGTAGTATTTGCACTATATGATTTTGACATTTGACGATGATTTGATGATGCAGTTGTTTAAATTCTAGTTGTCTAGTATTCTAGTAATATTTCTTTCCCTTGGACCGATTTTTGGACTGCGTCTTCTGCTTGGGCTGTATGCTCATTGCTTGCGGGCTGGCCACCAGGTAACCGTCCACAATCGTGCCGCCGTCCCCCAGCTCGGCCTCGATGTCCGGAATCAAGCCCGTCATGTAGTCCACCAGGTCCTCGTAGCTCGCCTCCAGCACCCGCTGAGCCACTGCATCTATCCGTACAGAGCCAAACAGATGTGCATGCTTCGGCTCCACGCCCTCGGCCAAGTCCTCCAGCCGCCACCCGCTCGGGCTGTAGCCGCACCGCCCCAGCGCCGTCTTGAACGCGTGCTGCACCTTGGCGTGCATCTTGCTGCGCAGGATGGTCTTCACCGATGCCAGGTCCACGCCGCCTGCGTTGCCGTTAAATGTCAGGTTCACCTGCCACCATAGCGCGTCCGTCCGGTTCTTGTTTGCATACCACCGCCGCACCACCTCGGCCATGCAGTGCGGGACGCCCGAGTGCGTGAACTCGGGCGTCTCGTTGCCGGGACTGTAGCCTTGGCTGGCGTTGTTATTAGAAGGCTGCGTCGAGCTCCGCGTCGGTGCAATGTCCTCAAAGCTCAACAGAAACTTGGCCGAGTACGGGTGGATGACGTGCATCGGGCACACGCGCATCCGGATGCCGAGCTTCTTGGGGCCGCCGAAGCGGTTGTACGCCGCAGACGTCTGGCCGAGGTTCGAAAAGGGCGCGCCACGCGGCTGCCACGGCGCAATAACGCCGGGTCCAATGGGTGTGTAGTAGCTCTCGACGTCCGGCATGCGCGGCACGCCCAGCCGCAAGGGGAGGTTGTGTGCTTCCCCGCTGGCTCCGGCTTGCCTGGCCAGTGCTGTCGCTTGATCGAGCAGACTGCCGCTGGCCCGACCGACAAACACTGCGTTTTCAACCAGCGAGCGCGGTGTCATGGAGCCGCGTATTGGCGGTGTGCTTGAGGAAGGCCGGGGCCATGGCGGGTTGGGCGGTGCAGGATGTGGTTTTACTTCGCGGCGGGGACGGCGTTTTCTTGGTGTTTTTGTAGCTGACTCTGTAGCTGTCTCTGGGGTTTGTGCTTCTATAGGTTCTGTAGCTGTAGACTGCTGTCGTGAAAAGTAACAGCCGGCGCATATCCGCCTGGCTATCTGCTGGCCCCTCGCAGGGGAGAGTGGTGGTCTGGAGAGCATGACGTCGGTGTCGAGACGGGTGATGAGGGTGGGGAGGTCGAGGGTCGCAGTTATAACGAGTATATCAAGTATCTTGCATGCCGTTGGTTTATTGTGCAAGTCGTCAGGTACGCATAAGAAGCGCTGCACGAGCAATGGTCGTTGTCGCGTGAGTATCGTGGTCGTTGAAGATGTGAGGTTAGATTTTTAGGGCGGTGTTAGCCAGCGCAAGGCTAGGCCAGGCTGCGGCGCCGATCGCCCTACCACTACAGCGCACTAACGGCAGTATCCACTAACATCGACTCACTACCAATATGCAGGGCAGTTTACACAACGATCAGACCAGTTATGAATATAACAACGGAACAACAAACCAAAATGCCTGCCATCCTAGTAATTTGAGATATGAAGCTAATAAACTGAGACATGATAAAAGAAAAGATGCAAAAGAAGAAACCAAATCAAGCCTGCTACTTTTGGTCTCTGGCCTGCCGCTCGCCAGATGAAAGAAAGAATAAAGACCAACGTCAAAGACACACGAAGATCGAAGGGGAACATCATGTCGTGTTCTCCTTGCCGTGCCCCTTGAAGCCCTTGGCACCCTTGGCCTTGTCGCGCGTCGTTAAGCACCGCCGGGGAAGCCGCGCCGGAATTATCTAGTCCCAGTCGTCGCCGTCGTCCTCGTCGTCGCTCTTGCTGACCTTTTCCTTGCGCTTCTGCAGCGCCGCCATCAGCGCCAGCGAACCCGCAACATTGCCGCCACCGGCTGCTGCTGCACCGGCTGCCGCGCCCGACGACTCGGCACTGCGTCCGCCCACCATGGCTTCGCTGCGGTCGCGGATCTGGCTGCGGTCTACCTTCTTGAGCGCCTTGATGCCGCCGGCGCTCTGGATGCCCGCCAGCACCGCTGACTTGTCTGCGCTCACGGGCGGCAGCGGCGGGCCGGAACCGCCCGGTGGAGGAGGCGGTGGGGGAGGCATACCGCCCATGCCACCAGGAGGAGGTGGTGGAGGGGGAGGAGGAACGCCACCCATGCCACCTGGGGGAGGAGGAGGCGGAGGAGGAGGAGGAACACCACCCATACCACCAGGAGGAGGTGGTGGTGGCGGGGGAGGAGGCACGCCGCCCATACCGCCTGGGGGAGGGGGTGGCGGGGGAGGAGCGGGCGGTGCACCAGAAGGCACTGCTTTTCTTGTCGGCGGCGGTGGGGGCACGGGCACAGGCCGCGCGTTGGTGGGTGGCAATGGAGGCGGTCCGCCGGCAGGAGCACGAGGCGGCGGAGGAGGAGCAGGATCGCGCGATGGGAGGGACGGCGGTGCACGGCTGGCGGGTGGTGGGGGCACAGCACGCTGACCAGAGAATGGAGGAGGAACGCCAAACCGGCGGCTGCTATCGTCGCTGCCATCGTCCACAGTCTTTGGTGGCCGTGGCGGCGGTGGTGGTCCGGGAGGTGCTGAGTGAGCGGACGGTGCTGCGGGGATGGCGCGTCCTGCCGGCTGCTGATGCGCAAACTTACCGGCATCGGCCAGCGGCGGGGGCACGGCAAATCGGGGGCGAGGCGGCGAAGGGTCGCGTGGCGGTTCTGGCGGCGGTGGAGGAGCTGATTCTGTCTTGGCCGCATTTCGCCGGGGAGCAGGCGGCGCCGGTGGCGGGCCGCCGCGTCTGGATCCTGACGTTGCCGGTGCACCTCCTGGGGGTGGAGGGGGTGGTGCGCGCATGCCACCGCTGGATCCTGCGACAGCTGCTGTTGCAGCCGCCAGAGCTGCAGGGGGTGCAGAAGGAGGCGGTGGCGGCGGCGGACCGGGTGCTGCAGAGGGCGGTGGCGGCGCAGGCAGCGGCTGGTCCTTGAGGAACTCGACGATAAAGTCTTGGTTGTCGCGGATGAACTCATCGGTCAGGCCTTTTTGCCGCAGGTCGTCGCCAAAGTGCTCGCGCCAGTTGGGGTCGAAGGCGTCGAGCGTCGCAAAGTCAGACGGCGGTGTCGGTCCTCTAGCACCGCCTCCGTTCAAGCTGCCTGAGCGGCCGTGTCCGTTGGTGTTGCCATTGCCGCGGGGCGACTCGGGGGGTGTCGGGGCTGAAGAATGCTTATTTCCGCCAAAGAAACCACCGAGAAGCGAGTGCTTGTGGCCGCCGTTGCCGCTGGATGCGTTGCCATGTGCCGCGCCGCCAAAGGGAGTGGCACGTGTGGCCTTGGATGCGTTCTTCTCGCGGTCGTCGATCTTTTTCTTGAACTGCTTGGCCTCCTTCTCATCAACAAAGCTCAGGCCCGCCAAGCAGTCTTCGAGTTCAAAGGTGTGGAAGAACACACGGTCCTGGTTGTAGTTCCACGTGTCGTAAATTTCCTGGTCCCAGATAACGCCGCGGTTGCCAGACTGTAGGTGTTAGTAAAAGCGTAGAAATTGTAAGATGGAGGGTGAGACATACCGAGATATCCACCATCTTGAGCCAAAAGGTGTGGCCGACAAGATCATTGCAGAGCACAATGGCACCCTGCAGGCCGGTGTAGTTCCATCGTGAGCGGTCCGGGTAGGCAACGTAGAGGCGGGCTACACCAACGGCCTGGATCTTGTTGTGCTGCTTGGGCACGCAGCGCTTGACCGTCTCCTTGTCGGCGTCGCTGAGGATGGACGGCATGGCGGGGTGGCAGCTGAGGGGGTTTGGATGTAAATGAGACGGGAGTCGTCGGATGTGTCGGTTCTGGACCGTATGCTATCGAGTAGATTTGTCAAAAAGCTCTCGGAGATCGTCGAGGTCGTCGAGAGGGGGTGGTTGATGAAGACCGGGATCGCCTGCGAATAGGCAGACAGATAAACGGCCTGCGTCGAATTGGCGCACAGCTGCTGGCGAGAAGGCAGTCTGTGGAGTGTGTATTCCACCAGGCTGTGATAGGAGGGCGTCGTGAGGTGGTAGTCGGGGTCGACGAGGTAGAGGTGGTAGTAGAAGAAAAGAGAAGAAACAGACAAGTCGTCGAAACGCCGACGATAGTGGCAGCAGTGAGCGTCTGTAATCTGAGTGCAGTGTGAGGCAGACCGCAAGGAAGGAGGGATGGGCTAGAACCCAACAGCCAATCAGTGGAGTGCGTTGTCGGCCAGTGGCCAGAGAGACAAGGGGCTCGGATTCGTTGGGCCGCTACAGTGCACATTTGTCGTATTGTACAGTATTACAGTGCACTGTGCACCTTCTTCAAGCGGTAATCTTACGGGGCAGTTGCAGAATACGCATGTCTACGGCGCTAACTCCAGGCAGCTCTAATACAGAAGGAGCGCTGTGCGGAGACCGTCACTGCCACGAGAGCATAGTGGGGCAGCTTACATACACATCACCTTGCAGCTTGCAGCATCACGAGAGCATGTCGACGTTGACAGTTTAACGAAATTGTATTAAATTATGGTTGCGAGACTTAGTTGTCCTTGTTGAGCTCCTTCATGCGAGCCATTCTCTCCTCCTTGGTGCCCTCCTGCGGCACGTCGACGTTGTTCATCAGGGCCGGGCCGGGCGCCGCCGAGTGCGCAGAGAACTTGTTCTTGACCTCTTCAAAGAGGCCGTGCTGGTGCTTGGGAGCGTCAGGCTGTTCGTTAGCATGTGTAGTAAATAGATATGGGGTGGAATAGAGATGCCGACGTGGGCTGCATGGATGGCCTACCTTGGACGGATCCTCCACCTGGGTGGACAGCTTGTTCTCGGGGACGAATTGGTTTGTGTTGGACATTTTGAATGATTGTGGAGTTGGATTGGTAAGATTGGGTTGTTTTGGTAATGAAAGTCTTGGTTATCGAGAGTTGAAGATGGAAAGTTGATGCTTTATATCGTGTCAGAGACAGCTTCGAGTCAGTTTAAAGGTGATGCCTAATTCGAGAGGCAGCCTTTTATAGGTGATGGTGCTTTAGGAAGGAGCCCTCCTGCTCCCTCGATGACGTCGTCCCGCACTGCTGTTAGTGCCACTACAGGCAATCAGCACTAAATCGACGGCTCTTTGGTGCACGTGACCTCGGAGACGGCCGAGCTTCTACACAAGACAAGGCGGCGATGATGATACAATGACTAATGTTACCGAGATGCGTTGGCATGTGCGCTGCACTGCATGAAATGTATGACGATGTGTTTGTTATGATGTGGCCTAGAATACATGATACGATGTGTTTTGACGTCGTGTGCTCTGCTTCTTTTGGCACTTCGTTGCATCGGACCTTGAAGCTGTCAAGGAGAGTTGGTTGACATAATGGCTACGGTTTATATTGTCTGCTTTAAATGTTTTGTTGCAGAATAAAGTTGCTTGTAAGTATCACTAAAATACAGTGGTGAATCTGGACTTTCGTTGAAAATCACCCTAAAATCACTGAAGTAAAACTAAACACCGAGACTGGAAATAAAATTAGAAGGAAAAAACAAAACAAAACACAGAAGGATAAATCAAGCAAAATAATAGTAGAAGCAGTAAAACTGGCAAAAATAGAAATTAACAGATAGCAACTCCTCGTTTCGATCAAGGGACCTCCGGGTTATGAGCCCGGCGCGCTTCCGCTGCGCCAAGTTGCTGTTGTTGTGGAAAATCGTCGCCCGGGCCCCGTTTTGTCTCCGTGACGAGACGCCAGACTTGGGTTCTGGAAGTTTTTACGTGTCTAGAAATATTCTAGAATAATCTCAGAGTAGACATAAAAGCCAGTAAACCATTTCATAGAGGCTGAGACCGCGGTTTGCCTGGATGAAGCAAATCTGATCGTTGGAGATTACATAAGCAGATGCCTATAATGTGGGTCTGATGACGGCACGCAGCCTCACGTCACTCATCGCGATCTTCGATCGATGTCAAGGTCGAACTTAAGTTTGAGCTTTGAAAACTGATTGGGCTGCATCGTGTGATAGGCGTAACACTCTGAATAACCCAACGAACCTACATAGCTTACGGAATATATATCCTGGCCACATGACATGATTCCTGACTGCTACCCGGCATGTCGTCCTCGAGCGCGCCGCAGCCGGTGAAGCTGTCGCTGCCTCTAGTGGGTTATATCCTCATATTTATCTGTTTATGAAATAAAAAAGGCTGACAAACAATAGGAATACCAGCAAACCCTCTTCCAAGAACTGCGCGCTGATGACGAGCTCGTCGTGCTCGCGCGCGGCCTCGGCCTCATGCGCCTCGTCACAAACCTGCTGCACTCATATGACGCTGCCGGCAACAATCTCGTGCTTGTCATAAATGCTGACGACCGCGAAAACGGTTGGATCGGCGAGGCGTTGGCCGAGCACGCCGCCATCAGCATGGCCTCGCGCGCGCGCGGCCTTACGGTTGTCAACACCGATATGACCACTGTGGGCGCGCGCGAAAAGATGTACGCGGCCGGCGGAATTTTCAGTATCACGTCGCGTATTCTCGTTGTTGATCTGTTGACGAACCTGCTGAAGCCCGAGACCATCACGGGCGTTGTCGTAATGCACGCCGACCGCGTTGTGGCCACGTCGCTGGAGGCGTTTATCTTGCGCATCTACCGGCAAAAGAACAAGGTCGGCTTCCTCAAGGCGTTCTCCGACAACCCCGAATCTTTTGCCACGGGCTTTGCACCGCTGGCGACCATGATGCGCAACCTCTTCCTGCGCAAAGCGTCGCTGTGGCCACGCTTCCACGTCACGGTGGCCGGCGCGCTTGAGGGCAAGAAGCGTGCCGAGGTCGTCGAGTTCGAGGTGCCCATGACGGATAGCATGCGTGAGATCCAGACGTCGATTCTGGAGTGTGTTGAGGTCAACATCCAGGAGCTCAAGCGCACCAACTCAGGCCTGCTGGACATGGAGGACTGGAACCTGGATAGTGCCCTGCTCAAAAACTTTGACGTGATTGTGCGCCGCCAGCTCGACCCGCACTGGCACCGCGTCAGTTGGAAGACCAAGCAAATTGTCGGCGATTTGACTGTGCTGCGCGGTCTGTTGCAGGCCATTGTCGAATGCGATGCCGTCTCGTTCCTGCAGCGCCTAGACACGATTCTTGCGGCCCACGCGCCGCCGCCCGGATCGACACGCCACACGCAGTCGCCATGGCTGTTCCTCGACGCGGCACAGACCATTTTCGACACGGCAAAGCGGCGCGTCTACACGGGAAAGCACAGCTTCAATGCCGACGACGACGAGGTCGTGAATCAAACAAATACAAACGCATCGAAAAACACACTACGACCCGTGCTGGAGGAGCAGCCGAAATGGACTATCCTGGCCGACATCTTGGAGGAAATTGACCGCGACCTGTACCTCGAGAGCCAGCCGCGCGACGACTCCAACGGCACCATCCTCATCATGTGCGCCGACACCGACACGTGCCGGCAGCTGCGCGACTTTTTGCAAGTGATGCACATGCGCCCGCGCACTGAGAACCGCGTTGAGGAGTTCTTTGATGCCGACGAGGACCGGCCATCGGGCGCGTTTATGATGCGGCGCAAGCTGCGCAACTATCTGCGGTGGAAGCGCGAGTTTGCCAATGTAAATGCATCTCTATTTCAAGAAAACCAAAAGGCTCTCAACGGCGCCATTGACCCGCGCACAGGCCGTCCTGCCGGTGCCATGCGCAACGGCGCGCCCAGCAACAAGCGGCGGCGGATACGAGGCGGCGCTACCGGCATGGCGCATGCAACGAACGCGTCTGCGCTGGCAACCGCGCTGGCAGGCGATGGCTACGGTGGACGGGCGGCCAACGGCAGTGTCGCACAGTACTTTGAGAAGCCCAACGAGGTGGCCGAGCTGATGGCCGAGATCCAGGCTGCCGACAGCAGCACGAACAATACACAAGACGGCGGCGAGACACAAAACGATGCCGAGATTGCGGCAGCGCAACAAAAAGCCGAGATTCTGGCGGCGCTGGCAGATCCGCTGGAGGACATGGACGACTACTACCAGCTGTACGAGATGCGTGACCTCGTGGTGGTGCACGCATACGACGGCGACCAAGACGAGCACGTGCTGGAGGAGGTTAAGCCTCGCTACATTATCATGTACGAGCCGGATGCGGCCTTTATCCGGCGCATCGAGGTGTACCGGTCGTCGCACAACGACCGCGGTGTGCGCACGTATTTCATGTACTACGGTGGCTCGGTTGAGGAGCAAAAGTATTTGTCGGCGGTGCGGCGCGAAAAGGACGCGTTCACGCGGCTCATCAAGGAGCGCGCGTCGATGGCGGTGACGCTGACGGCGACGTCGGCGGCGCACAACAATATCGCCAACGCCGACGACCCGCAGGAGTCGTTTCTGCGTACGATCAACACGCGCATTGCGGGTGGTGGCCGCATGACGGCAACGGCGCAGCAGCCGCGCGTCGTGGTGGACGTGCGCGAGTTCCGGTCGTCGCTGCCGTCGCTGCTGCACGGTCGCAACATGGCCGTCGTGCCGTGCATGCTGACAGTCGGCGACTACGTAATATCAAACAACATCTGCGTCGAGCGCAAGTCGGTCAGCGATCTGATCTCGTCGTTCCGCGACGGCCGCCTGTTCTCGCAGTGCGAGAGCATGTTCCAGCACTACCAGAACCCCATGCTGCTGATCGAGTTCGACCAGAACAAGTCGTTTACGCTCGAGCCTTTCGCCGATCTTTCGAGCTCGTCCAACAGAAATGACAACAGCAGCAACCCCTCCACGCCAGACTTGCAGAGTAAGATTGTGCTGCTGACGCTGGCGTTCCCGAAGCTGCGCATCCTGTGGGCGTCGTCACCGTACGAGACGGCCGAGATCTTTGAGCGGCTCAAGTCGCAGGAGGCCGAGCCGGATCCGGTCGCGGCGGTGCGTGCGGGCTTGGACCCCAACGCGCGCGCCGACGACCAGCCGTTCAACCTCGAGCCACAGGAGATGCTGTCGGCCGTGCCCGGTGTTACTCCACAAAATATCCGCAACCTGATCTTTGAGACGGAGAGCATCGCGGCGATTGCCACAATGGAGGTGCCCGACCTGGAGCCGATAGTGGGCGGCGAGTCTGCACGGTTGATTACCAAGTTCTTTAAGCGCGACGTTATTGAAGATGTCGATAGTTCGTATTAGTTGCATTTAGAGACATTGGTTAGGCGTCAAGGTCACGGAAAGTAAATAGAAGATTATTATGTAAGCAAATATATTTAGTGATTCAAAGATCAAACTAAAAACAAACTAAATATCAAAGGGATATCTCGCGTCTCCATTCTCTTTCAACACACAGTCCAGTCCTCCTGACTAGACTAGACCCTGCTCACATGGCTGCGGCCTGTGCGTCTTCTTCTCCAGCCGCGACCGCGGCAGCCCTGGCAGGTCAGGCACGAGATGATAATGTCGAAGACGGCGACGATGCCGCTGACAATGGCCATGATGATGCTTCCGATGGCGTTGACAATGGCCATGAGGCACGAGCCAATGGCCTGGAAGACGCCTTGGATCTGGGGAGTTAGTTTGGGAGGGCCGATGTTGAGGTGGTGGGCAGACTTACACAAGAGACGACGGCACCCATTTTGACTGATGTGGTTTGGTAGTTGTTGTTTTGTGTTGTTATGTATGTGTGTGTTTTGTGTGTTTTCGAGTGGTAGTATAGAGTAACTCGTTGGATATAAAAGTGATAGAATGAGGTTGAATTTTCACGGATGCAAAAGAGACGTCGTTGCCTGGCTGTTATATATCTACGAATCTACAACTCAATCGGCAAATTCAAACTCATCGACGAATGACGCAACCTTGGATCCATTGGATCATGTCCTGTTCCGCAGGCGAACCTCGTGCAGGGTACTGTCGTGTCTTGTCTGCATGGTCTGGCGGTGTGGTCTCTGGTATGCGGTCTTGTGGTGGCTGCAGTCTGAAGGATTAGGTAAGATCTCTTCCCGATTGGGATAGTGACGTCATGACTCTTGTTATCTGCACTTTGATATCTTCAAACAGTATCATCTCGTCTAACAATACGAAGTTAATCTCTGAAAAATAGATCAAATGGCCAAATGCAATCGAATATCATTCAACAGACAAGTAAACCCTGCAGCGACGGTGATGTCACTCATGCAAGCCATCATACACAGGGCACAGGGCTAAAACAGCCGCCAGCCACCGCTAATAACCGTTACAGCGGTGTTAGTGCTAAGTTAGTGCTAATAGGGGAGCTAACAGGTACTTTCGATGACAGCATCTGCTCATAGCGGCCGCCCAGCCCCATATTAAAACATGCAAACCCGCAACGGCCTGTCCAACGGCCACCGACGCCTACATAAACCGTGTTAAAGCCAGCCAATCCCAGAGCTTCGGAGCATTTCCTACTGAATGGTTCCACAGGCTGTATCAGCTGCATCAACGAGGTGTGTGAGGATCGGACGGATATTCTACGGCAGGTTCCAGACCAGGCACACTGCGACACAAGCATGGATTGCAGGGTGGCAAGCTGGCAGGGTATAGCATGGGTAGATAGACAACACGGTATGAAAGAAAATTCTTAATTGGATGGTGGTATTGGTCAACAAGTATCCTACATGAGCTTGAGCTATGAGCTCTAGATAGAGTTGTGTAAATGCTAGAGTTAAGATGGAGATATAGATGGAGATGTAAGAGAGGTAGAGGACAAGCCAAAAACGGAAGAATAGAGGATGATTAGAAGAGAGTTGACTCAACGCTCAGTAGTACTTCTTGCGCATCAGGGCCTCGCGCACCATGCCCAGACGCCGCAGACGCTCGCGGCTCCGTGCATCCAACGGCGCATTCGTCAGACCGGCCATCGACGGCGCCGGCGGCAGTGCAGCAAAGGCCTCGGCCGCGCTCATTGGACCGCCGTTGCCACTGACACCGACACCACCTACGCCACCCACGCCGCCCGCGCGGCCGCCGACGTGCATGCCCACGCGGTTGATCTTGCGCAGCTTGACAAGCCCGTACCAGCACACCAGCAGCGAGAACCCAAACGACGCGCCCGTAACTGCGCTGAAGCCCCAGTTGGTCTCCTCGATAAAGTTCTCCAGGTTCATGCCGTACAGGCCCGCCAGGAACGTGCCCATCGCCAGACCCAGCGTGCCAATACTGAACTTGAGGTCCAGCAGCATCAGCGCGTTGCGGTTCGCGTCCAGGATTGCGCGGATAATCTCCTCCGTATTGCGGATGCTCGACACCAGACTGCCCGCCTCCTGAGCCACCTCGTCGCAAATCTTGTGGTATGACTCCAGCAGCATCTCCACTTCGGTGTGGTCGTCCTCGCCGCGGTACAGGTCGTGCCGCTTCTCGGTCAGGTACATTGCCGCTAGGTCGTCGTCGGCTTCCAGCAGCTCCTCAATGGCGTCGCGCACCAGCTTGGCCTTTTGCTCAAACGTGTTGACCTTTTTCGACAGCACCAGGAGAACACGCAGCTTGTCGCGCGTAATGTCTTCTTCCAGCTCGTTCAGAATGCGGATCACCGGCTCGCTCACCGTGTCAAAGTCCGCCTCCAGCTCCGACGTCACCGACAGCAGCACCGCCTCGAGCGCACGGAACTCGTACGGCAGCCCGCCCGCCGTGCCTGCGCTCGGCTTCTGCTGCAGACGGCCCTGCAAGTCGTACATAAACGCTGACTGAGGGTACGACGTCTTGGAGCCGTAGACGTCAAACAGCAACACGCGGTCTGCCTTGATCAGCACTTTGAGATGCAGCAGGTTCAGTAGAATGGCCGCCGGGCGCACCAGGATGTGCGGCAGGTTTGACGAGTCGATCTTGCGCAAATCCCGCGGCAGCAGACCGTACTTGGCAATCAGCTCCGTCTTCTTGAACTCGCCGTCCACCAGGATCACCTCGCCATTCTCGTCCACCTCTGTGCACCGCAGCCGCGGCTCCAGTGCTGCCTTGGCCGTCTGCAACCGCCGCGCATTGAACATGACCGACGCAAACTCGGTGTTGGCAGCATGGTCGGGCAGGTCACCAGGCAGCAGAGATGCGCGCCGTGTTGTGCTGTCGCTCTGGCCAAACAGCTTGGCGTACCATGGGCTCTCCTGTGACCCCGATCCCCGGCCTGGCCGCCGTGTGCGCTTCTCTGACGACCGACGCCACAGCAGGGCGCGAGCTGGTTGTGATGTAGAAAATGGTGTAGTTGTAGATTTAGGTGTAGATTGAGTAGAGGTGTTTGTTGTCGTCGTCCGCCATCGTGTCCGTAAGCTCTTGGGGACAAGCACGTCCAGATCCAGAACATTTGCCTGTAGGACCTGTGTCTCGCAGCATGCCGGTCGTGGCTTTCGTGCCGTCGAGCCCGCCAGACCACTGCCACCTTCGACGGCAAACAGCCGCTCAGACTGGTGCCGCAAAAATCGCAGCAGGCCAGCCGATGGTGCAGCCTGCAGCCGCAACGGTTTTCCGAGCATCGTATGCTGGGTCGGTAAGCTGAAGCTACTTTTCTCGAGGATCTTTTACAAGTCCCTGATCGCTCCTGTGCATGCAAAAATGTAAGAATAATTATTGGCTCGTCATGGTCGTATCAGCTGTATTCGTGCAGCACCAAGGCGTATGTTTATGGTGACGTCGGTTTCAAAAGCTGCTCCCAAATTCTGGTTTGGCGGGTGCCCACTATGGCGGCGCCGAAGCTCTTTCTAGCAGTCTGTGATACATCACGTGGAGATAGTCGACACTTCCACGATAAGCCGATAACAAACAACTTTTACGATATCCACATGGAAAAACGGCAGAATTTCGCGATAGAGCCTTGCGATACTGCAAAAGCCAACACACGGCATTATCGAGTCATCTTTACTTTGACAATCATCTGTCAAATTTTACAAAATGGACGACATTCAGCCCCGCATCCGCCAGCTCGCAGCTGAAATCGACCGCCTCGAGGCTGCCGTTGGGCCGCTCCTCCTCGGCAAGGCCGCCGACGATGCCGCCGACAACACAGCCGCCATGGGCCACGCCGCCGCTGCCATGCACCTGCCCCTGCTCGACAAGGCCAAGCTCCACGTGCTCGCCAGCTTCGCCCTCGAATCCTCGCTCTACTGCAGCCTCGGCCTCGCCGGCGTCGACGCCCGCAACCACGCCGTCTTCCGCGAACTCCAGCGCGTGCGCCAGTACATGCAGAAGATCGACGCCGCTGAAAAGTCGACCACCGAGCCGCAGCACCCGCCGTCGCGCCTCGACAAGGCCGCCGCCATCCGCTTTGTCAAGAACGACGTCGACGACCCGGAGATGAAGGCACAGCTGAACCGCCTGCTCAAGGAGGAGCAGGCCGCTGCCGTCGCCGAGACACAGTCGCGCGGCTCGACGCCGACGCCGTCCGGCCGCGGCGTGAACGCGTCGATTGCATTTGCGCCTGCCGTGTCCGCCACACCCCCGCCGTCGCTCAAGCTGTCGAGCAACCGCAAGCGCGGCGGCGGCGACGCCGGAAGCCACCTCACGAAGCGGCCCAAGCAGCAGCCGCCGAGCGAGGCGCGTGGCCGGGGCCAGATCTCGGGCCGCGGCGCACGGACAAACTAGGGAATTTGTTGCAACAGAAGGGGATGCGGCTCGGGCTGACGGCTGATGGCCTGGCTTTACATAATTAGATAGCATTAATGATACCCACGACTTCATACTTAACTTTTAAACACATTGACCAAAATTATTCAAAAATACGGAAAATGCAGGTAAATTATAGACACCGTTTCCAACTATACATCATCTATCCCGTCCCATTAGCCACTATGCGACATGACTCTACGCAGTGGTCTCGCGTCCTAGCCGCTCCAGCTCCTCCTTGCAGAACTTCTCTGCATTCATCAGCTCCGTTGCGCCGTACACCACGCGCCGCTTCGCCCGGTCGCCCGCGCCGCCCGACCGCTTGACCCATTCTTGCAGGTTGCCAAACTCGTCAATGCTGCCGCCACCGACAACAAACACAATGGCGTCGGAAAAGCCCTGCCGCCGCTGGCCAAAGGAGCCGGCTGCAGCACCACCGCCCAGGCCACCCGGCATTGAGTTGTCACCGCCGTCGCCGCCAGTGTTGCTGCCACCACGGGCCATGGATGGCGGTGGCATGCTGCCGCGCGCGTGTGAGTTGCGCGGGTCAAAGTAGAGGTAGTTCTCCGTCTTCATAATGGCCGAGCTGTTGGAGGTGCCGGGGTCCATGATGGAGCCAACAATGCTCGTGACGGTAAGGTCGCGGTTGGCGGGCAAGAAGTTCTTGATAGAGCCAACAATCGACTCGAGGTTGGCCGACAGGTTGGTGGGCACGCCCGAGTCCTTGAGGCGGTCCGTAAGGCGTGTCGAGATGGACGAGAAGCGGCCAAACAGGTCGGTCGAGGCGGCCGTCTGCTGTTGTGGTGTGCTGTGAACGGTCGTGAGCTGTGTCATCTTGGTGGTGGCGCGCACCTGGCGCACATAGGCGAGCGACGTGGTGTCGGCGCCCGACGCCTTGAGCGCATCGTCGTACTGTGTCCACTCCGCGCGGCTGACCTCCTGCTCTGTCGTCAGGAACCAGATGATAAACAGGCGCAGCTTGTCGGTAGGATTGGTGCCCTTGTCTGCGTCATTGAGCAGTTCCAGCATCTGGGCCTTGGTCTGTTTTGCAATGTTCTCCTCGAGCTGAAAGAAGTTGTCCAGCTGGCGGTTCTGGATACCCGGCAGCAGTGCCGCAAGGATGTTCCTATTCTGTTAGTTTCTTGTTCGATATGTTCAAGAGAACACAACAACGTACATGTGAATGTCGAGCACGGCTTTCCGCTCGCGCAGCTCTGGTAGGAGCGTTATTGCCGCCTTCAAGTGTTGTGCGCTGGCGCTTGTGTCGTTCTGCAGATCCTCAAACGAGGTGACGCCCGTCTTGCGCGTAATTTCGTTGGTGTCTTGCTTGTACCGACTCAGCTCGGCGTCAATGTCCTCAGCGACCTGGGGGAATGGCAATGGTGCGTTCTTGTTCCAGAAAAAGTCGTTGGCGTTGATATCGTACGTCTTCTTGGTGACGCCCTTGGCCGGGTTCTTCTCGTCCACGGGGGTCTCAATGGTGACGCGGTTCAGGTGCAGGCCCAGAACGTCGTGCACCAAGCTCTGGTATGTCCACGAGTGGGACAGCATGGATGTGAGATCGATGTTGCGGTCGAGGATAATCAGCACAGGCCGCGATGCGGGTGTGCCTGCAGAAAATGCCGGCCGGCCACCAGGTGCAAACATATTGCCCTTGGAGCTCAGCAGATGGTCACGCAGCTTGCGGTCGAGCTTCGTCGCGATGATCTCGGCCGCCATGCCCTTGGGACACCGGATGATGGGGATGACGCCCATCGTCACGACGACACTGAAAAGACTGGTATTGTTAGCTTTGTCTCGTAATCATAACCATATAGAGTGCTTGGTGATTACATACCCGCTGACAACCTTGTTCAGCACTTCGTCCAGCTGCTCGTCCTGGATCTGGCCCGAATTGAGTGCCCAATATGTGTGGTCCTTCTCCATGCCCAAGCTGAACAGGTCGCGGTCCGCGCAGATAAAGTTGAGGTATTGATCGTAGACTTGTGCAATCTGTCTCGTTAGTAGTTGTCCACAATACAGAATGGCATCCAATACTGACGTGTTCCTCGTTGCCGTTCGAGACAGTCTCTGAGGCAAAGTCCTCCAGCAGCGGTCGTGGTAAGGATGACAGGAAGTTGATGTATGCGGGCGAGTACAGGCCCTTTTGTAGGTCATTAGTGATCGACTTGAGGTTGGCAGCAGTCGGCTCGACAAGGTAGACGACGGGCACGTCCTCGATCTTGTGCCGGTTTGCTCCAAGGTGCATGTGCATGGTGACGCCGAGGGAGCGGAGGTCGCTGACGCGCAGCACGCTGCTAACAATCTGCATGCCGAGGTCGTCAAACACGAGAACCTTCCATATCAGCTCGCCGTCGGCGCCCACGACGCCCAGCTGTGTGCCCTGCTGGTTCTGGGTCTGCAGCTCGTCGCTGTCGTTCGACTGGTTGAGATTCAGCATGCGCTTCAGCGCGCCAATCTGCTTGTCCCGGAGAGACGCCATTGCGGGTGGTGGGTGGGTATTGGTCGCTAAGGTTGATGGTTGGGAGCTAGGCGAGCTCGACTGAAGCTTCACAGCAAGGAGCTCTCACCGATGCCGTCGTCCTGATGTCGTGATGTGGGATGTGAGAGTCGGGACGTCGAGATAGGGGCGAGCTGGGAACAAGTCGAGGAGCGGTGTAGCAGCTCAAGAAAAGAGTCGTCGAGTCGTCGATTGATACCTTTGTTAGGTGTTTCTATATCGCCACGTCCAGGCAGATGCAATAAGGTGTGTCTGTCGAGGCTATCAAAGGCGGGAGCTCGACGTGGAGGGGGTGTGACGTTCAAGTGCTTCAGTAGTGCAGCGACAGCCAGCAACAGGTGAGCTCGCCGCTGTGGACACCGAAGCATCAGTGGACCTCTAATACAAGTGCGCTCCCATTGGCCTGCCTTGCCTGAGTGGGCAGGCCGTGTATCTTTACTGTGTTGATAGACTATCAGCACTGTCTATTGGCCGGGTATCGGCAGCTGTATTAGTCCGGAAGAAAAGATACAAGTACGATGTACTGATCCCTGATTGATAAGATTTGACTGCAGCCAAGCACGGGTGGAGTGACCAAGCGATTTGCACACTTTCGCGGATCAAGATTCTCCACACCCCATGTGAAAAGCAGAGAGGAAAGAAGAGGAAGGAGATGCATGACAGGGAAGGTGTTCTAGGTTGATCTGAGGAAAGAACAATGGAGATGCGTATCACTTGATTGCATGTGATGCCTCGTCGCAGTGTTTGTAGCACGACAAAGCTATACGGCATAAGCAGCAGATGCGAACGAGGAAGGTACGATGAAGAGAACAACCGCGGAGCGATGAGCGGAGGCCAAGAATAAATACCAAATTAATACAATAAACAGAAAATACACTCTATAATAGGAAAGAGCAAAGAGCAAATGCCTCAGGGAAGGAGCGCCCAGAATACTACTAAGTTGCGTCGGCTATGGAAAGCACGCGATTTCGTCGGCCGGCCGCTCCTGCCACAAGCGATACAAGCGAGGTAAACCAATACGGAAAGCGACAAGTCGACAGCTTCACGAAATTTCTGCAGTCTTGGCAAGAGCGATGGGGATACAATGTGTAAGATGCAGACTAAATCTACACATGTCGCATGCTTGAGGAAAGAGCGAACGAGCAAAACGTTGTCATCCCCACGAAATCATGCGTGCCTTCCGAAGTCGTCCGTTTCGCCGCATCGCTCCTGCCGCTGTTAGGACTGAACTAGTCACAATTACGCTTTTATGTGGTGCCTTTCCAGGGCCCACACCACTAATTCACAGCTGTAGTTCCCACTAGTAGCCACTGTTAACCTCTCTAGGCCGCTGCAGGTGGCCCCTGTCCCGCCAAGTATTGTTGGTCAATAGCACTAAACGGTGCCATGTGCCTTCCTCATTCAAACAGCAAGTCACAGGCGTTCATCCCCCAACCCAACGCTCTGCACACCCCTGTCGCTGTCGCCCTGCCTGCCTGCATCCGTGCCTTCCTCCGAGCCTCGAACCGACGACCGCTCCTGCCTCCTCTTCATCGCCTCAGTCCACTTTCTTGCATTTGGCTACATTGGCCTCACGCTACACAGGCAAGCGGGCGAGCCTTTCCTATTCCATCTTCACTTACACCACAGCTGCTGTTACATCCCAAGTCACACACCTCTTTCCCTCTGTATTCTCGTTTACACAGTCGTGCCTGCCTCCCTTGGGTCCGTGTATATAGATCTCGCAACCCCCCTGTCAACCCACGGCCGTTCTGTTTCACTTGACCCTCACCTCAACTTCAACTCTCTCTCACTGGCACCGCCATCCTAGGGCCATCTCTCACCTAGAAATCGTCTCTCACTTTATATTCTTAACTCTCTCTCACCTATACCCTCATCCGCCAATATGAAGTTCTGGGCTCCCGCCCTGCTGGCCGGCACCGTCGCCGCCTCGGCTGTCCTGGACCCTCCTCTGGTCCACGCCGACAACGACGTCAACCTGTTTGCGGATAACTACCACCATGCTCACGGCAACCACCATTTTGACCATGACGAGACCAGCGTCGGTGCCTCTGCCGCTGGTGGCCCGCCGCCGCGCCGCATCCCTTCGTCGTACGAGTCGGCCGTCCTCGCCCGCCGCATCCTGGCCCTGACTCCCTTTGGTACTATCTCTACCGTTTTCCCTCACGACCAGGTGCCTGGTAAGAACACGGCCCCGCCCGTGTACCACGCATGGGAGAGCCGCCCGGCCGGTCTCGGCGGTATCCCCGTCGGCCTGCCCGAGTACCTTGCCGCCTGTGAGGAGGACGACCCGGCCAACTCGGGCAACCCGACGCTGCTGGCCATCTCGATTGCCACGACGTTCAAGAACGCCCGTGCCGGCTCCAACGTCAGCCTGGCCCTGCAGTGGGAGCCTCCTCATGCCCCTGCGTCGACTGCCCGCGTGTCGGTCACTAAGAGCCTGCAGAAGCTGATGGGCTGGGCTTCTGAGGAGGAGGACGACTCCAAGAAGGTCCGCAAGGCCGACTTCCCGCCATCGGTCGCCGCCCTGCCGCGGTTCTCGCTGATCGGCTACCTGGAGCCGATCCCCGGCCAGGATGCGCCCGACTCTGAGCTGGCGACGTGCTTTGTGCAGTCGCACCCCGACGCCAAGTACTGGCTGCCGGGCGGCCGCGTGCACCACTCCGAGTGGCTGCGCATGGTTGTGACGCAGGTGTACTGGATTGGCGGATTCGGCGACCGTGCGTACATTGGCTGGATCCCCATTGAGGAGTGGCACAACGTGACGCGTGCGGACTGGGAGAAGGCCCGTCTGCCCGGCGAGCAGCAGGGCTGGAAGGAGGCGTTTGTTGGCTACGAGCTGTAGGCTAGCCAAGCCAACCTCTTTAGCAATGCTGCCAGCAACGTCACCGACACTTGTGCGTGGGCCTAAGCTTATGCCAGCCAGTCGGCGATGCCCCTAATCTATCTCAATGCGCATTTTTGAACTTAGCACAGCATTAATCATACATAACAAAACTTGACGCACTTTATAATTGTGACATTAATCGCATTAAACATTTAGTATCGTAACTACAACTCAATGGGACAGCGAGCCCAACCTAGATCCTATTTTGGTATCCAAACATGCAAAACTATAACAAAAAGCAGATAGATTAATCAACCCGGATGATGACGCGCCAGCCGAGAGCACCGGCTTCGCGAATTGCACACGCAAGACACCCGCGGCGGCGCCGGCTGATGAGTGCGTTCCAGCCGCGCTCGGCACACAGCGCGCGCACCAGGATCTCCATGTCAGATCCAAAGCGACGGCGGCGCGTCTCGTGGTGCATCTGGTTGGCTGCCGGCGGTGAGTTTTTGACTGGTGCCGGTGTTGCTGTAGATGAGGGAGCGGGCGTAGGTGCAGGTGCAGACGACGCCGGCAGCGCAGTAATGGGAGAGATCTCCTTTGTCAGCGGCGGGAACGACGACATGGATGCGCCGTCAAAGAACGCGGCAGGCTTTCTGTCGGCGACGGGCGACATGGGGATCTCGTGGGCGGCCGGCTGCGGCGAGAAGCCGGTAATGCAGTCGATGACAAGCACGGTCTTGTCGGTGGTGCTGGGGTGGGAGCCCGACGGCGCGGCGCGGTTTGTGCAGGCGACAAACTCGTGCAGCAGCTCCTCGAGGCTCTTTTCCGAGTTCTCAATGAGCTCCGTCAGGTGGATCGATGCGTACTTGTAGTACTTGTGCAGAGGGTGGCCGGTGGCGTGCACAGTGTTGGAGCGGCCGGGCGAGCCGCCGCCATTGACGTCGATCTGCTGGATGGTAGGGCTGGACGGCGACTTGACGACCTTGACGCGCTGCGACGGCACACACGGGTGGGCCGTGGTAAAGTAGGCGTCGTACGCCAGGTTGTATGTTACGACCTTTTCGGGGCGGCCTTCGCTGGCAATGGAAAAGGCGATCTCAGCAAAGCGCGGCTCGGTCTGGTGGCGTGCAGCTGCCTCGCTGTCGTCCTTTCTCGGGGCAGGCGAGATGCTGTCGTCGCCAGACTTCTTGGCCGTCCGCTGCGGATCTGTGGGCGAGTAGAGCTCAAAACTGCGCAGCTCAACCTGTGTGTGCTTTGGCGGCACTGTCTTGTAGACGGCCTCGTAGGGAATAACAAAGTCGGCGGGGAGGACAGACTCCTTGTCTGCATCACCGAGGACATAGGACTCGCGCTCAATGGCTGCTTTGCCCCAGATGCGCGCGCGGCGGTTGATCAGCTTCATGTCGTTGGCGACGTCGTCGGCGTCGATATTGACCCAGCCCTCAGAGCTGTTTTGGGGGAGAACGTCCGACGACACCCAGCCCATACACTCGGCGGCACCGGCACCGGCCGACAGAACACGGCCTACAACACAAGCAGTGCTCCAGAAACTCTTGCCGCGGTACACAAAGCCAGAGCCCAGGTGCGCGACAGAGCCGAGGGTGCTGAGCGCATCGTCGTCACCCTCGAGGAGAGTAGACATAAGCAGGTTGCAGACGCCGTCGCCAGGGAGCATCAGGCCCGACAGGTAGCTTCTGGAAAGCCAGCCGCCGGGGTGCAGGCCAGCAATGACCTTGCGGCGACGCATCAGCCGGCGGCTAAAGTCGAGCTGCGACTTTCCTTGGACATTGGTCGGTGCAGGTGTGCCGGTGATCTTGGTATTGAGTGGCTCTGGCACACGGGCTGCATCCAAGGCACGCTGCGAGAAGACATCAACAAGATCATTTGGCCACTTGAGCTCCTGGGCGAAATGTGCAATGCCGTGGTACTGCCGGGAAGCATTCTTCGCCTTCATGGCGTAGACATATTTCTTCTCCGGCTCTTTGGATGTGTGGAGACGGCCCTCGATCAGGGACAGCTTGCGCGTAAGGGTTGTGATCCAGCCGACAGTGTGGCGCAGGCTGGACTCCTTCTTGCTGGAGGTAATGCTGCTCGGTCTTTTTGCGGATGCGGCCGACTGCAGCTTCTCCTTGGTCTTTTCGAGCTGTTCTTTGGCTTCCAAGATGGCCGACTCGTCCTGCTCGTCGATGCGGATGACCTCAATGTTTTCGAGCCATGCACGGGCCAGGATCAGCGACCACCGCACGGCCGGGTTGGCCACTTTCTCAAAGCGGTGCACTTCTGACGGGTGGACATACTCGAGACCGTATTCGTCGCCGTCGGTGATAGCGTCGAGGCGCAGAAGCAGTTCGGTGGCTAGCAGGATCTGCAGCAGCAGCCAGTAGCGCTCAGTGTAGCGCTCGTCGCAAGTGGCAGGACGTGCAGTTGAGCCGTCGCTGCCGGGGCTGCTGTCGCCCGACGCGATGTTGTCTTCTGGGGAGGAGGCCCAGAGCACCTGGCCGAGTCTCAGCCGCCATTCGACGTGCGAGAAGTCAATCCAGACGTTTGGTGTGGCCAGAACGTCCAGCAGTGCCTCGATTTGCGGGATGAGCTCGGTGTCGAGAGAGGCGCTTCCTTGACTGCTCGAGCGCTTGTGCTGGCCCGAAGTGCGGCTCTTTTTGGCCGGTGCACGCAGAATATGACTAAAGAGCTCGTTGTAGAATTCCTTGCTCTGGTTGGGCTCGTAGAAGCTGCCGTCGGCATAGCGGCGGCCGTTCTTGATCAGCTCTTCGAGGATCTGTGTCTCACCGACATACTTGACTCCGCTGGCACTTTCGTCGATTGCATTCGCGTTCCCTGTTTGGGTGGCCTTGGCAGCTGATTGTGCAGCCGCCGCACTGGCAATGGGATCCATCAGGTTGTTTCTGGCTTGTGTGACCGCCGCTGGGCGCGAGCCCAGGTTGTCGAAGCCGTACTGGTCTTCTTGCAGCGCGTCGGACACGGACAGCTCAAGGGCGGCCTCGTAACCGACGGTGCCCTTTTCGAGGCCCTGAATGCTCAGCATGCTCGGCCGTTCGCGGCATCGTGGGTAGAAATGGCTGCGCTTCTTGATGGGCTTGGCATCGCTGTCTTTAGCATCGGGAGTAGTGCGCTTGCGTGTGATGTGCGGCCATGCTGTGACGTTGCTCCAGGCGGCATTCTCGATCTGGACATGGTCTGTGAGGTCGCGGATCTCGAGAGCCTCGTCCCATGGATAGGCAACGCTGGGGTGCGGTGCGCCGGTAAAGTGGCCCTCGGAGCGGGCAAAGTACTGCGGAGCACCGGAGAAGAGCTTCTCAATGTCGTCATCACTGAGCGAGGCCATGATGCGGTTCAGCTTGAGGACTGGTTTCGGAGCGCGTGCAGATTCAGCCAGGTTACCGATGCTTGGTCTTGAGGGCAGCGGTTTATTTGAGTTGATGATGGAGGAGCGCGAGGTCGAGAGGATGGGGGTTGTCTGCAGGGTTGCCCTAGAGGGAGACGGTTCGGGCTATCAAAAGACGACGTCAGTAAGTACCAACTAGTTTAGCCGATGTATCAAGAGGTAGAGGATAAAGGCCAAAAGATGAAAGGTGAGAGGTCAGGAAGTAAAAAGTACGAGGAGCTTGGCAGCTTTGTAAGAGGCAAGACGGTTCCACAGTAGCTTACACGGTGCCGGTTTGGGGAAAGATAGCTCGGGGAACCGGCAGCGATGGGTAGTGTCTTGGATGGCAGGAATGGAATGGGAATGTATGAGAATGGGATGAGGAGGGAAATGTGAAAGAGAAGACAGAAAAAAAGAGAATCGGATGAGGTGGGAGTAAGAACAATTAACTTAATTCAAAATTAAATTATTAAAGAGTCAATTGATCATGGACAGGGAAGGAAAGAGCAGAAATAAGAAAGAGCAGAAGAGGGGCTCGCTTCAAACTGCAAAAGGCGCAAACAGGTACAGATTCGTAAAAGCAAATGGTAACAATAACGAGCAGGAAGGGAAGGCGTGAGAGCTGGACTGGCATGCAATTGGCGACAATTGACAATTGGAGAAGGAGCGATCTGAACGCTTGTTCAGTCAGGGTGGGAGGAGGTGCAGGCGTCCCCGCTTGAATGAGTACCTTGTGCCGCGCCTGCCCTTCTCATACGATCAGATGATCATGCGATTCTTTTTTTGTAGGAAGAAAAAAGAAAAGTTTGCCTTGCGAGGCAATTACCCTTGCTAGTTTGGAGTTTGAGGAAGGCACGCCTGGCCAGATTTTATGACTTTGTAGGAAAGGACAACCAATATTCTTTCCTTTTATTGAAGCAATTTACTTCTACCCTCGGCCACGCATAGCCACGGCAATGAGGTAAGAGAAGAGGAGATCATGTGCGGTGAAGGTACTACCCAGCCAGTGCACCGGTAGCCCAATGCGGAAGCGCAATGCGACGCAGTGGAATAAACGACATAAGAGAGAAGAGAAGAGAATAAAAGAAGACGACAAAATCAAAAAGAAACCTACCTGTCTACTTTTCTCTTCTTTTGCGGGCAGGGCTGAAGCTGACGCCGACGGCTGGCGCGAGCGCTGAAAGAGCCGCTGCGGCACGGGCGACGCATCTCTGTCACGCTGTTTGCTGCGGAAGAAGGACGGCGACGGAGACCGCGAGATGGAGTGCGAGTGGGCGTGTGCGCGCGGTTGCAGCTGGGATTGGGGCTGTAGCTGCGGCTGCAGCTGGTCTGGAACGGATCGTGGCTGCAGGGACGAGTTTGAGTTTGACGACTCTGGCAGAAGAGCGCGGCCGGCGCCGCGTATGGACCGGCTGATGAGGCCGTGCAGCAGTTCGCGCTTGGAGAAGTCGCGGCGGTCGCGGTGTGAGGGGGCGGACGAGGCGTTGCTGTCGTTGTCGTCGATGTCGATGGTGTCGTTTGTGTCGTCGTCGCGCAGGTCAGTGTCTTCGGTGGTGTTGTCGTCTTTCTTGCTGCCTTTACTTTTGCTTTTGTCCTTTTTGCTGTCTTTGCTGTCTTTTCCGTCTTTGTCTTTGCTATCCTTGCCATCCTTGTCTTTGTCACTCGACCATTGAGCTGGCCACGGCGTCATGTCGCGACCGGGGCGCTTGAGGACGGACAGCGACGGCATCGCTCGATGTGGCTCAGGTGCAAGCTTACAGAGTAGAACTGTTGTAAATATTGTAAATGTGAGCTGAGCTGTAGATATCGATAATCCTCCACGATCGAGTGGAGTGGTCTCACATTCGGAGCAAAGAGACCTGCTGCGTCATCCAGAGCGAGAAGCGGCGACGCAAAAGCAAAAGGACCAATATAAAATGGGTCAAAGTATTGACGGTTTTATTTAGTGGTGAGGAGGTGATGTGCAAGTTGATAATCGGGTGGGCTGTGAACAGTATGTAGATCGTGAATCGTGAGTCGTGTCGTGAGTCGTGTCGTGAATCGTAAATATGAATATGAAAATATCGTGGAGATTGTCGTGGAGAAGTCGTGGATTATCGTGGATTATCGAGAGACGGTGAAAGAGAAATACTGCAAAATGCAATGGATCGCGGCCGGTGAACGGTGAGGACAGAGTTTAAGACTGGACAAAGGTGAGAGGATCTGCTCGAGAAATAGAAAAAGAGAGAAAATTGGGAGAGAAAATTGGATGAAATTAGATGAAAATTACTCTGTAGAATGAAAAGCAGAATATCCGAAGTATGAGTTGATGGACACAGCATTAATAGCTTTACTATTGAACAAGTCGATAATCGAGAGATAACCACGCTAGGTGAGATGAGCCGGCAGATACTGCAGGACAGAGTACAGAGTAGGCAGGAGGAGACGCGAGGAGGACAGCCGGGGCCGTGTCTCGCTAGCCCTGACGGAGAGGCCGTCCAAGGGAATAAGACTTATTAGGAGATTGGAAGTCAGGGTCTAAGATGCTAGTGACGGTCACTGGACGATAGCGACGGCAGATGGAGCAGCAATATATGGCAGGGGAGCTGCGTCCGTTGTTCCACAGAGTGTAGAGAGTAGAGTGCTGCATGAGTGTCTTGATATCTGGAAGGAGCAGGAGGAGGACTAGCTTAACACGGGCCATGTTATGCAGATACAGCTACGCCTGGTGATTCGTCTTGGATTTACGTCGGTGTGGCCCGGAGATATTGTAGAAGTAAACGAAATACAGCAACAAAACTATTAACAAATCAGGCAATCTCGACGGCCTTTGCGAGCAACTCCGAGATGAACTACGAAAGCCTACCCGATCTGGCGATGCGCATCTATCTCATCCCATCCCATGTTTGCTTTCTGCTTCGTACGAAGTAATCCGAGAAAACAAATTATCAAACAAATAATCCAACAAACAACAGCTAATACACTAATCATAGCTCATCCATCGACCCCAATCTTATTTGGGTTGTTTCGCTATTTCTACTTCCGTGCTTAAAATTAGATCGAGGAGACGTCAACGCCGAGCTTTGCAAAGTATGATGTACGAAATAGAGGCTGCAGGTCAAGCCACACATGGAGATCACTGCTACTGTCACTTTGGACTGTCACTTTTCTCACTCGAGTTTGTCCCAAGCAAGGCATCGTCGGGACTTGTATCTCGCGCAGAGTGCCATTGCTCGTGGAGAGATTGCCTGAAGCAACATTGTTTCATCTCGCACTTTTTGTTATTGAATACCTCAGTCGATGAATACTCTGTACAATATATTGATTGCCAAACAAATTCCAACAAACTGCAAATTGCTACTGGAATTAACGGACGTGCTTCTAGAAGCTAGTTTCTATTACTCTATTTTAGTTTTATTGCACTTTTAGCCTCTCACAAACGTTACCAGCTCTACCAGCTGTTTGATGAGAGAGCACGGCCTTTTGTAAGATTGGTCTTGGCAGTGATGTTTGCTTTTGTTTACTTGTTTCTTTGTTTGACCGATCTGGTCTTGACACATCTCGACTCGCATCTCGGATGCCTCGCTGTTATCTCCAGACTCGTGCCATCGTCCTATCCTTCACCTCACCAGCACAGCCTTGCAGTCCCCTGAAGATCATGCATACTCGCGGAACGAGAGATGGCCCCGTCAGTTGAGAGCCCATCCAAAATCCACTATGGAGTAATACAACACGAAACACTGCATCCCAGACAGACGGCCCCCATCGGAGCATTCCATAGTATGCTTTATTTGGGTACGTACAAGTATTGCCATTTGCCAGATTGCCATATTGCAGAGTAGATTACCCCGAGTAGTTCGTCAGGGCATTCCCGAGAGTACTGAGTAAGATACTCAGTACTCACTCTGTTAAGATACCTGACGACAGACCCTTGTCGTCTCCAGTCTTGCTGTCAATGTGTCAGATCATGCCAGTCAAACAAAGGCCCTCGACAGGATAATAAACGTAAACGTAAAAGGAGAATAGGGAATAGGAAATAAAGTAGGAAATAGGAAATAGAATAGGAAATAAATACAAGAAGGATTGAAGAAAAGGAGAATAAGCTCGAAATACCACCCAAATGGTCCGGCACATGAGACAAGTAATATATCACAAATAGACTCTGCAAGGGGACATGGTCGATCTGTTCGTGATGCTGATGTGATCACCGCATCATGTTCTTATTCGTTATCATGTGTAATTTCTTTTGTTTGGAGTTGTCATATTGTTAGCATGTCTTCATCCGGCTGTTACTCAGTACGCTTTAATTCTGAAAAAGAAACAGTCAAACAAAACAGTAAATATCTGATGAAATATCTCACAGTATTGTCAGAATTCTTTTCAATATTCTCACGAAAATTATCAACGATAAAAAATGAAATAAAATAAGAGAAAACAAGAAGCAAAAACAAACATTAATCAGGGCTCAACCCCTTCATGATTCGGGCGAGAAAATCAATGAAAATGAACAGAATTCGTGCAACAGCAAATTTAGACCTCTGCTAGAGCCAGGCCACTCACGTTACACAACGACACGGCATTGGGAAATTACACTCGTGGTTCTTATTAGCCGCATGGAATCTCCCGTACGACTCTGTTGAACCCGGGCCGGATGTCAACGCCGATCGGACATGCATACTGAGTACCTACACAACAAGATATACGCTTGAGCGTTTCTGTACCCTGATACACCAGACTGACTACGTAAAGAGCTGGCCAAATAGATGCAATAAAGGGGTATATTAAAAGTATTTTGACGCGCTGCTGTTTGCTCCTTGCCTCGTCCTAGATCGCACCTGCCGCGACTGATTAGTCATCATTTATGTATCGGGACCGCGACTTGTTTCGTTCTGCCCGGGCAAAGCCGGTTCCGCGAGAGAAGCTGCCCATAACTCGGCCAACTCCGACCATGTATGTAGAGTTGTCGGTGTCGTGTCTACCGCCGGCCGTTCGCTGTCTGCTGTCGTAGTCAATCGTCGCCGTCTTCGTCGTCGCCGTCGTCTATGCCGGGGGCGTGTCGTGGATAACAATTAGGAGGTACTTGGGGTCGGGCACAATGACCAGCTCCTGCTTCTTTGTTCGTAACCGCAGCAGTTTGAGTTCGTCCTGCTACTTGTTAGTTTGCTCTGACAACAAGACTTTGCCTCCCCTACTCACCTCAGTGTCAATGGCCTGCACAAGGTCGCCCGAGGCCTTGACATAGTTCCACACGAGCGCGGCCAGCTCGCGCGCGCCCTTGGTCTCGTCCGCCGGCACGACGTCCTTGTCGCCGTTGCCCGCCTCGTCGAGGAACCCGCCCATGCTCGTGCCGCTGTCCACCATGCCGCTGGCCGCGCTCTGTGTCTGCGCAGCCGCCGCCGCCGCGTCTCGCTTCGCGCCAATGCTCGTGCGGATGGCCGAGATCTGGCCCTCCATCTTGAGGATCGAGCCGGTCGCGCGGTCCAGCAGGATCGTCGCCTTGACGCCGGCCTTCTTGGCGAGGCGGCCCAGCGTCTCGTCGAGAACGTCCGTCTGTAATCGTCAGTATTGTAGTCTTCACTTGGAATGAGGAATGAGAAACAAAAACCTACTGTTAAATCTGACATTTTGGTTGTCTATTACATCTACAAACACGTCACTTTAAAGCACACCCTGAAGCTATGGCTTCACCTACAGAGTAGGCTACGCCAACGGCACCGCTGCTCCACTTTCCCCAATCCCCCTCGCAGACCCATAAAACACATAAACCCATAAACATATTCTGCCGCTAGACACCGCCAAAAAGTTGAAATGCTTCATTCCTTCACAGCCAATTCGACGACTTTTATCGACGAGTTTTCGAGGCCGATCAACCAGTAACGAACACTTTGCCGATTTCAAGATGGGTTCCAGCACAAAAAGAAAGAAGGAGAAGCAGAAGGACTTTCAGGTATGTTACAAGCAGGCGATTTCAGCCAGAACAGCCACAGCACGAACAGATGCGGCAGATGTGCTCAAACGCATGTCGCATTCAAACGCCCTGCGCTGCCTGCTATACGCATTGAATCCTGCTAACAACCTGCAATAGAGACCCAAGCTCAAGGTCGGAAAGGCCAAGGCCAAGCCGGCCAACTTTACAGACACCAGCTTCCGCTCAAGATGTAAGCCTTGCCTACACCTCATGCCCTCTTTATGCCTAAACTAACAACACAGCAATCGTCGTCAACCAGCAGTCCCTGACCGAAGATGCCCCCGACCCGGCCGTCACCTTTCGCCGCCACCTGTCCCTCGCCACCACCTCCCGCTCCGACAACCAGCGCCGCGATGCCCTCGCCTACATGACCACCCAGGTCTCGGCCCAGGGCGTCAACTACAACAACCCCGTCGGCACCGTCGGCCTGCTCAACAAGGTCCTGCCCCTCATCTCCGACCAGGCGGGCTCCGTCCGCAAACAGCTGCTCAAGCTGTTCACCGCCCTGCCCGCCGACGAGGTCCGCCCCATGGCCGGCAAGATCCTCATGTACGTCCGCGCCGGCATCACCCACTTGTCCGTTGCCGTCCGCAACGACGCCCTCGGCATCTTGGAGTGGCTGTTTGACGTCGCCGGCGAAGAGCTCGTGTCGTGCCCCGGCGGCTGGCTCAAGACCCTCAATGGCCTCGCCGCCATGATGGGCTGGGTGTCGACGGTGCCCGGCAAGGGTGCCGCCACCGCCAACGCGGCCAACGCTGCCACGGCCGCGGCCAAGCCGGCCGCCTCGACGTCCGCCTCCGGCTGGACCTCGGCCCCCAAGTCGTCCTTTGCCGGCTCAGCCACCGCCGACCTCATGCGCGGCGGCAGCGGCGGCGGCAACGCCAAGTCGCGCAGCTCGACGTACGCGCGCCAGATGGCCGCCCTGACAAAATTCCTGGAGATTGGCCTGCGCAAGGAGGACCCCGCGCCGTATAACCCGCAGGCTTTCTGGGACAACATGTACCGGCGGCCGACGGCGCTCACGCTGGGCGCGCCGGGCGCGACGAACACGAGCACGGTCAGCCTGTTTGGCCACATCAACCTGTTTGGCGTCGAGCGCGACGAGGACAGCGAGATGTACGCGGACCGCGAGGACCGGCAGCGCGTGTTTGCGAAGCGGTGGCAGGTGGCGGTGCAGCGCGGCATTGAGGAGGCGCGTCGCGAGGGCGGCGATGCGGGCCGCGCAGCGGCGGTGCTGGACAAGGCGCTGCACGCGGGGATGGACGACTACAACGAGGCGGTTGCCGCGTAGGCTTCTTCTTTGTTTTGTTGTTGTCTCCGTCTTCTTCATCTTCTATATGGGACACACCTGGCACTTATCTCTGCTACTGGCATAAAAAGGACTGGATCTGGCGTTGACTGTTTTCTTGGCTTTGTTATATAAATTTATTCTGTTTCTTACCGTCTTAGATACCTTGCTTGATAATACAATCTACTTTGGACACTTCTCTTGACTCTTGATTCTTGATTCTGGATGTCTGATCTCTTGGTCCTAAACATTTCGGTCTCTTGGCCTGTTCTCCTCCTAAACGGCCCTTTTACCTCTAAATCTCTAGCCTCTTGATCTCGACCTCTTGATCTTAGCCTCTTGATCACTCGCTTGTTGATCTCCTGATCTCCTGTGATGCTTGGTACTTGTCTCTATCTGCTTAACATCTTGACCTCGTCGTCTCTCCGTGTCCTTGACTCTAAAAATACAGTGCTAAAATCCCTTGACCACCTAACTCTTGCAACCTTTCTATACTAGATGCGTGATCTCCTTGTCTCGTGCCTCTCGAAGTGTTGATGCTCTGTTTGTTGACCTCTAATATCCTGACCTCTCTGTGCATTCCTTTCCTGTACTCTTGTTATCTTGATACTATACACAATATACTTGATACTGAAACCTCTTGACCTGCTACTTGGTAGTTGGTCTACCCTATACATTATGCGAGTCCAGCTTACGAAGCTTGCAGACGCTCCTTCCCTTCTTGTCCGATTGCCTGTCTTCACTTCTTCACCTCGCCTAGCCTATCACAGAGCTTTCTCGTAGATGATATTTTCACGGCACCCTCTAGCTACGCCTATTCAGATGCCATGCCATGCACGCCCATCGGACCTTCCTCACGAGAAGCCTCGACTTCACTCTCCTTGTTGCTCCTTCCGTTTATGTTCGAGATATGTAGCCCCTTCCATGACCAAAAGTACACACATACACACGTACACCCACACAATCTCATGTACTCGCACGCCTTCCGTTTTGTTTTGATTTGCCTTCCGGTTTGAAATTTTGTACGGGCTGCTCCTTCCCATTTGTCTATATAACCATCCTCCTCCCCTCCTTCCTCCTTCTCTCCTTGGAAAATTTCTCCCTCCTCTCCTCTCTTCCTCTTCTCCTTTTCCTTTCCCTCCTCAACACTCTTCCTTTCCATCCTGGCTTTAGCAAGACAGGAAAAGGTGCCCTGGTTGTTACGTTTTGACAACTCGAAAAGAAAAGCGTGTTCATTCTTTAAATTGTAAGTCGTTTGCTCTCTTCGTTTGCCTGTTCTCAGACTTGCATCCCTATCCCTCTACACAGCACATCCTCTCTACACAGATCATCGACTAACAATCTTATAAACAGACCTCGACCTGTAAGATACTTACATTTCCAAGCTTCACGACTTCCACATCCAATTTATAACAAACTGACCAACAATAGGAAAAAACATCATGTCTGGTTTCGAGACCAGCACGGACCAATGGGGTACGGCCCAGGCCGCCGACCCAGCCGGTGAACAATACACTGGCGGTGGTGGTGCTGGCCCTGAGGCTGCCACCATGGATCTCGGTGGCGAGGTCCAGCCCGTCCATGGCTTCGACGTTGGCGTCAAGGCGGACTTGTTCACCGAGTTCGACACCGACCGCCAGAAGTTCAAGGAAGCCGGTTGGGGCGAAGCCGTCCCCAACAAGTACGACGCGGAGATCAGCCAGGACCCCGAGATCCCTCGTCCCGTTCGCGACTGGGCTGGCAATGCCCGCATCTACGAGTGGTCTGGTGAAGAGGGCGACATTGGCCCCGAGTCCAAGGAGCTCGAGCTTGAGCTCTTTGGAGACCCGGACAAGCGTTCGGGCTCTGGCATCGACTTTTCTACGTAGGTTTCACGACTACCCTTCTCTCAAGGAGTGTGCTAATATGTTGTTCTAGGCTTGCAGAGATCAAGGTTCTCCAGGAGGGCGAGGAGCGCATCTCGCCTTTCTACGATTTCGACAAGGCCGGCCTGCACCCTGCCATGCGTCGCAACGTCCAGCTTGCTGGCTACAACATACCCACGCCAATCCAGATGTACTGCCTGCCAGCCATCATGCAGGGCCACGATGTCATGGGAATTGCACAGACCGGTAAGATAAACTCGTGCTCACCCTTCTGATATATGCAGTGCCACTCAGGACTAACAATACAGGCTCCGGCAAGACTGCCGCCTACCTGATCCCCATCCTGCACAACCTGATGGGCAAGGCCAAGAAGCTTTGTGCCCCCCGCCCCAACCCGGCCACCTACCAGCCCGGCATCGACCCTGTTGTGCGCGCTGAGCCCCTTGTTGTCATTGTTGCCCCCAGCCGCGAGCTGGGCATCCAAATCTTCAACGAGGCTCGCAAGTTCTGCTACCGCACGATGCTGCGCCCTTGCGTCGTCTACGGTGGTGGCCCGGTCCGCGGCCAGCTGGAGCAGCTCAGCCGTGGCTGCGATGTCCTGATTGCCACCCCTGGTCGTCTCTGCGACATCCTGAACCGTCCCCACCATTTGTCCTTCAACCGCATCAAGTACATGGTCATCGATGAGGCCGACGAGATGCTCACCGAGGACTGGGGCGAGGAGCTTTCCCGGATTCTGTCCGGTGGTGGTAAGTTTGTACGAAATTTTGTTTGCTGACTTGATTACTAACTTGTCAAGACCAGGAGGATGGCGGTACCAAGTACATGCTCTTCTCTGCCACCTTCCCGAAGCGCCTTCGGGACATTGCCAAGGAGTACCTTGCCGACGACCACATCCGTCTCCGCGTCGGTCGCGCCGGTAGCTCCCACGGCAACATTCAGCAGGTCATCACCGAGGTTGACCAAAGCCAGAAGCGCAAGGCCCTCGTGGACCTCCTCAACTCGCTCCCGCCTGGCCGCACCATTGTTTTTGTCAACCGCAAGCAGTCTGCGGACGAGCTTGATGACTTTCTCTACAACCTTGGCCTGCCTTGCACTTCCATCCATGCCAGCCGTACCCAGATGGAGCGTGAGGATGCCATGCGTGCATTCCGTAGCGGCGAGTGCCCCATCCTGATCTCGACGGGTGTTTCGGCCCGTGGCATTGACGTGCACAATGTCAGCCATGTGATCAACTTTGACCTTCCTAGCTACGACCATGGTGGCATTGAGGAATACGTCCACCGCATTGGTAAGTTTACATTGCACTCGCATCAATTTTATCTTGAATGATACTGATACCTTGTAGGCCGTACCGGACGCATTGGTCACCGTGGCCTTGCCACATCGTTCTACACCGAGCGTGACGAGCCCCTTGCGAGCGTCCTGACCCGCACCCTGCTCGAGACCGACCAGACGATCCCGGAGTTTCTCCAGCACCACATCCCCGAGGGCGATGCAAAGGAGAACCTCAAGTTCGAGGCCGACTCTGACTTTGAGGAGTTTGGTGATGAGGCTGGTGATGACTGGGGCGCCGGTGGTGGTGGCGGCGGCGATGATAACTGGGGTGCTCCCGCTGATGGTGCTGGCGGCGACAGCTGGGGCGAGAAGCCGGATGCTCCTGCGAACGACTCATGGGGCACCAACGACAGCGCCGCTTCGGGCGCCACCGAGGCTGCTGCTGCCTGGTAAGCAGCTTTACATCCAAGCCATGCCCAGCACATGCCCTGATCGCACCCGAGCACCCACAGCTTGAAGCTCGTACCCAAATGGACCCTCAGAAACGAGCCAAAGCAGACAAAAAAAGGGCACTGCAAAGCGCGAGGAGAATTGATATGGAACGACAACTAGGAAAAGATGTTCGACGAAATTACGACAGGTTGCATTGACGGATCGGGTGGGATGTTGGGAGATGGATACCATTGTATTTCGATGTACTTGCCATGATCAGCTTAAGATGTACTTGTCATAATTGAACAATTTCACTGAAAGAAACTGATGTGTAGCTGATATATATACCCATGCCACTGTTGGTCTTCCACGTACGGCCATAGATATTGGAAAATACGGGATCCCGTCCGCTCTCCCCTAGTCAAACCAGTAATCGGCGGATTAGTAGTTGGGTCGGTGACGACCAGCGAATACCCTCTGCTGTACGTTTTCTTTTTGCATTTTTGTATTTGTTTGCCCTTTTTATGAAACAGCTCTTTTGTTGCATAATGGGTTGCCTATTCTGTTTTTATTTTGCGTTTTTGTTTTTGACTGCTGAGTACTTTCCGACGTTGTTGGCAGTCCTTTTGATGGTGTAAGTGAGTCCCTGATGTGTCACGTGCATAGACACCATCCATAGAGCCATCGGAAAGCCTCGGAAGATTGGCAGTTCGGTTGACGAGTGGGGGGTTCGGGTCTACGCATTGTAGCTTGTGTTTCCACAGGCGGGAATTTTCGATGGGCATTGAATGTGGGCAGGAGAACGTCGCAGAAATTCAGGTGAGCTGCTTCAGTTTTGTAGAGAATTATGAATATTTAATCGAGACCGGTGTATTATTGTAAGGCGTGATAGTAGCAGACTGAGCTCCTTCCTATTTTATATATTTTTGCATGCATCCTTCAGCCTTTTTCGTGACACCCGCAAAAAGAGCAGCTGCCCGCTATACATAATTGCTTCACACTGCCCCAGAAACACGATAAGCCTTCTTATCAGCCCAATCAGTGCGAAATTTAGCTGATTATTGCCCGCCGCCTATTTCCGAGCGCACGAGGAGTTTATTTGATCTATTTCGAGAATCGAGAATTGACGCAGAATACAACTCGACCACTTCCCCTCGTTCTACGTCCTCCGTCCGTCATCAGTCCTTTTTAGATCGACCCCTCCCCTCACCAGTGAGAACAAACGACTCGAAAGAAAAAAGAAAACAGAAAATCCACCAATTCCCATCAGTCATGCTCCGTTCAGTGCGTATCGCTGCGCCTGGTGTCGCCCGTACCTTACTCCGCTCTGTGCCCCGGACTACCAGCACAAGCTCAG
This sequence comes from Ophiostoma piceae, assembly GCA_032248835.1. NCBI lineage: Eukaryota > Fungi > Ascomycota > Sordariomycetes > Ophiostomatales > Ophiostomataceae > Ophiostoma > Ophiostoma piceae. The sequence goes on from CP135128.1 coordinate 3,763,121, forward strand.
CAACCGCAGCCAAGAGCATTGTTTCTTCCCCCTCCACCACTCTCTTCGCCTCGACCAGAGCCTTCCACGCAAGCACCATCAGAATGTCCGACAGCATCAGCACCCGCACGGAGAGCGACGCCTTTGGCGAGATCCAGGTGCCGGCCGACAAGTACTGGGGCGCCCAGACCGAGCGGTCGCTGGAGAACTTCCGCATCAACCAGCCGCAGGACCGCATGCCCCCTCCGATTGTCAAGGCTTTCGGTATCCTCAAGGGCGCCGCCGCCACCGTCAACATGAACTACGGCCTGGACCCTACCGTCGGCAAGGCCATTCAGCAGGCCGCCAAGGAGGTCGCCGACCTCAAGCTGCTGGACCACTTCCCTCTGGTCGTGTGGCAGACCGGCTCGGGCACGCAGTCCAACATGAACGCCAACGAGGTCATCTCTAACCGCGCCATTGAGATCCTGGGCGGCAAGATGGGCAGCAAGAAGCCCGTCCACCCCAACGACCACGTCAACCGCAGCGCGTCGTCCAACGACACCTTCCCCACGGTCATGCACATTGCCGCCGTGCTCGAGATTGAGGGCGAGCTGCTGCCCGCCATCCGCAGCCTGCGCGACGCCCTGCAGGCCAAGGTCGACGACTTTGAGGCCAAGGGCATCATCAAGATCGGCCGCACCCATCTGCAGGACGCCACGCCGCTGACCCTGGCCCAGGAGTTCTCCGGCTACGTTGCCCAGCTCGACTACGGCATCCAGCGCGTCGAGTCGTCGCTGCCCCACCTGCGCCAGTTGGCCCAGGGCGGCACCGCCGTCGGCACCGGCATCAACACCTTTGTCGGCTTTGCCGAGGCTATCGCTGCCGAGGTGTCCAAGATGACCGGCACCCACTTCGAGACCGCGCCCAACAAGTTTGAGGCGCTTGCCGCCCACGACGCCCTTGTGCAGTCCTCGGGCTCGCTCAACACCTTGGCCGCGTCGCTGTCCAAGATCGCCCAGGACATCCGCTACCTGGGCAGCGGTCCCCGCTGCGGTCTGGGCGAGCTGAGCCTGCCAGAGAACGAGCCCGGCAGCAGCATTATGCCCGGCAAGGTCAACCCTACGCAGTGCGAGGCCCTGACTATGGTGTGCGCCCAGGTCATGGGCAACCACGTCGCCACCACCATTGGCGGCATGAACGGCCAGTTCGAGCTCAACGTCTACAAGCCGCTGATCATCCGCAACGTGCTGCACAGCGTGCGCCTGCTGACTGACGGCATGCGCTCGTTTGAGAAGAACCTGGTTGCCGGCCTGCAGGCCAACGAGGAGAAGATCTCCAACATCATGAAGGAGTCGTAAGTTTTTATTCCATTTCTTTCTCTGTGTATCTACGAACAACACTAACAAGACAGCCTCATGCTGGTTACCTGCCTGAACCCCAAGATCGGCTACGATATGGCCAGCAAGGTCGCCAAGAACGCCCACAAGAAGGGCCTGACCCTGAAGCAGTCCGCCCTCGAGCTCAACGCCCTGACCGAGGAGGAGTTCGACACCCTCGTTCGCCCCGAGCTGATGGTCGGCCCCAGCCCCTACAAGGCCTAAGTGTCGAGTGTCCAGCGTAGTGTCGGTGAAAAGGCCATAGTAGAAGCTCTGCTCTGATCTCGTTTGTGATCGACTGATGACTAAGCGACGTAAACGACGGCCGTGTGACGATGTATGTAGCACATTTTGCAATAGAACAAATTAGACAAAACAACAAGATGCTCCAAGTGCCTATTGATTGCCACAGCTGCAGCTCACGCTTGATATCAATAGTATCGTATGACTCGATCAACGTCATCTGGCCAACTCTCGCCTCGGAAAGTGTCGGCACCGGTGCGCATAACGCACTGCGATTCCTGGCCTAGTTTGTGCATTCCTCTCTTCTATTAACAGTAGCATGCAAGCCAGAAACAGAACAGCCTTGCGGATGCTAGTCGACTATCAATGGCTCAGCTGTTTCTCGTGTCCCGGGGACAAGGGACTGCCGCTAAGCCTCGGCACTGGGGGAGGTCGATTTTCGGTAGAGCGGAGAGGGGAGGCGGAATTACAAGAATTGGAAAGCGCCTGTCATCCAGTCAGTCAGTTAGTTGAAAGTGTACTTTGTACAAAGTAGGAATGGAAAGAGCGACCGTCAGATCCATATACTTCTGAGTTTTAATTGCATTTTAATCGCAACTGCTTCATTTGTTGATTTTATGACAGTCGCTCCTTCCTCTTTCTCCAGCTCTTCTCTGTCGGCGGACACCGGTCGCGACTGCCCGCCTTGAGCCTCTCAACCAAGTACAGGCTCGGTATTGAGCACCGTTTGAGCACAGTTTTTCGCTTTTCTGCTGTCGACTGGGGCAGTTTCAGTGGTCTTGCTCTGAAATATGTGGTTCTACCCCGTACGAGCGTGGGCTCTAGTGACCTTCGGCCGCGGTATCGGCAGAGTTGCCACACAGTGATCATATGTGAACGCTAAACCCAATCCGGGAATAGTACCCAAATAGGAAAGAGGTGCACCAATAGTGACGCAACTTTTTTGAGACTTTTGAGTTTTTGAGACCTTGAGTCGCTGCTCCTTCCTTATTCTCAAGGCTGAGGAGTGCAAGCGCTCGGCGCTTCGCAGTTTCGCAGTCTCGCAGTTTGGTCTCTTTTTACCGCTTTCTTCAAGTGTTCCCATTTGGGTAAAAAGCTCTGAAAGGCAAAAGCAGAAATAACAGCCGTCTGCGATCCATTGCGGTGCCTGCATTGATTCGTGTAGTGTGAATAGCCAGAGTGAAGAGACGAGGTCGGTCGCACCTTCCGTAGTCTTACTGAAGACTCGGGGGCCGTTGAAAATAACTGCTGCCAACGGAAAGAACGACCGACTCGACACAAAACGGTCTGTTGCAAGGCAAGAGCTACCTTCGCAGGGTCGCGACTTCCTGTATTATCTTACAAAACGGCAGCCACTGATATCTCACATGCTTTTATCTGCTCTATCGTAGCCGTCACAGCCAATCAATAAGCCGATTTCCCCACACTTTCACAAGCTCCTGCCACTGCTTGCTCCCTCTCACAGGCCTGCGGACGGCAAGCACTGTCTCGCTTTGTCTCTTTTGTTCTTTCCTAAACCGACTCAAATAGTCTGATTCAATTGATCAAGGGTACGCCCAAAGTACTTTCCTTTTACGTAGCCGAGCACACGTGCTTATCGTACCTCTGCCGGTACCTCCTCCCCTCGTTGCCACCTTGTTACTGGGTCCCTCTCACCCGAGTTCCAGCCAAATGCCCGTGCCAGTCAGCTTCTGGATTGACCTGCTAACGGCACTACACCCCCCTGCCCTCCACAAACGGGTGGATCCACAACTAACACGGTTATGAGCTAAAGTCGAGACACAAGACTCGCCTTCGGGATTGTCCCAGCAGCTCTACTTCGGTCCGGAGGCGGGACAAGGAGAGAAGGTGCGATAGTATTTGAATGCTGCCATCCCTCGTTCTTTCCCCGTGAGCTAGTCTTTTCCTCTTGCTCCTATATCTCATTCATACCCAACTATCGTCACTTGACAGCTTCACAAGCCTCATCCAAGCTTCACTTTCTGTCTCTATTATTTCTACGACAACTTCTCTTCTTACTCATCACCCCCAATCTCTCAATTCCCAATCATAACCGCTACTCACAATGGCTTCTGTTGAGAGCATCCTCCAGGGCGTTAACGTCCTCGGAACCATCAAGGAGGAGCACAAGAAGATCCTGACCCCCCAGGCTCTGTCTTTCCTTGCTCTGCTGCACCGCTCGTTCGATTCCACACGCAAGCAGCTGCTGGAGCGCCGGATACTGCGCCAGGCCGAGATCGACCGCGGCACCCTGCCCGACTTCCTGCCCGAGACCAAGCACATCCGCGAGAATGCCGCATGGAGAGGCGCACCGCCCGCCCCTGGCCTGGTCGACCGTCGTGTTGAGATCACCGGCCCTACTGACCGCAAGATGGTCGTCAACGCTCTGAACTCCAACGTCTTCACCTACATGGCTGATTTTGAGGGTGAGCATATTCAAGTGTATTTTGACTTGTATTCGCTTTACTAACCACCGCCAGACTCCTCTGCTCCTACCTGGGAGAACATGATCAACGGCCAGGTCAACCTGTACGATGCCGTGCGTCGCCAGATAGACTTCAAGCAGGGTGCCAAGGAGTACAAGCTCCGCACCGACCGCACCCTGCCCACCCTGATTGTCCGCCCCCGTGGCTGGCACCTGGTTGAGAAGCACTTCACCGTCGACGGCGAGCCCATGTCTGGTTCGCTGTTCGATTTCGGTCTGTACTTCTTCCACAACGCCCGCGAGTCGCAGGCCAAGGGCTTCGGCCCCTACTTCTACCTGCCCAAGATGGAGTCTCACCTCGAGGCCCGTCTCTGGAACGACGCCTTCAACCTGGCCCAGGACTACGTCGGTCTTCCCCGCGGCACCATTCGTGGTACCGTCCTGATTGAGACCATCCTGGCTGCCTTTGAGATGGAGGAGATCATCTACGAGCTGCGCGACCACAGCTCTGGCCTCAACTGCGGTCGCTGGGACTACATCTTCTCGACCATCAAGAAGTTCCGCAACAACCCGAACTTTGTGCTGCCCGATCGTAGCGCCGTCACCATGACCAGCCCCTTCATGGATGCCTACGTCAAGCTGCTGATCCAGACTTGCCACCGCCGCGGCGTCCACGCCATGGGTGGCATGGCTGCCCAGATCCCCATCAAGGACGACCCTGCTGCCAACGACAAGGCCATGGAGGGTGTCCGCGCCGACAAGCTGCGCGAGGTGCGCGCCGGCCACGACGGTACCTGGGTTGCCCACCCTGCCCTGGCCCAGTACGCTCTGGAGATCTTTGACAAGCACATGCCCACCCCCAACCAGCTGTTTGTGCGCCGCGAGGACGTCAAGATTGGCGCCAACGACCTGCTCAACATGAACGTGCCCGGTGAGATCACCGAGGCCGGTATCCGCAAGAACCTGAGCATTGGCCTGGGCTACATGGAGGCCTGGGTGCGTGGTGTCGGCTGCGTGCCAATCAACTTCCTGATGGAGGATGCCGCCACCGCCGAGGTGTCGCGCAGCCAGATCTGGCAGTGGGTGCGCCACGGCGTCAAGACGGCCGAGGGCAAGACTGTCGACAAGGCCTACGCCCTGAAGCTGCTCAAGGAGCAGGCCGACGAGCTTGCCTCCAAGGCACCGGCGGGCAACAAGTACGCGCTGGCGGCACAGTACTTCTCGACCCAGGTGACGGGCGAGGACTACGCCGACTTCCTGACGACGCTGCTGTACAACGAGATCACTGCCGTCGGCAGCGCACACCCGGCCTCGAAGCTGTAGGCTGCTATAGGCATATGTTAAAATTGCAACGGGCTTCTGGTGTCTACTCTTTTTTTCAATGATTGGATAATGTACATATGGGTTGTTTTTGTTTCTGTTTCTTATTTTTGTCTGCCTTTTCCTTCTACGTTTCTAGCACGATATCATACTCCCTCTCCTTAGGAGACCCGTGTCGACGGGATCTATGTTACATATGGGACCAATCTAAAACTTCAACATACTTCTCTCTCATGCCATCGTGACCCATCCTAACCTGAATACTCCGACTGACCCAACAGATAATACAAGGGGATGAATATCTCGCTACGCAATTTCTGCCGCCGTCTCCGCCGTCATGATCTCTTCCGACAAGCGGCTTCATAACAACCCACCAGGTCTAGTGGCCAAATGGCAAGGCGCTTGGCTACGAACCAAGAGATTGCAGGTTCGATCCCTGCCTAGATCATTATTTTTGCTTCTGGGGACAAATAAGTTTCGGACTTGGTGATTTCTTATGAGTTTTTTTAATCTCTTTTTTGGTCAATAATTCTTATGAACATTTTTGCGATCGCTCACCGAGAACGCCTCATCATCGTCTATGATTAGATGTGCGCTGTGTGTACCGTCAACGCTTTACATCCAGTAATTACATTATCAATAGAGATGCTCAATTTCAATATTCAATAAGAGTAAGCAATAAACGATGTAGATATGCAATCAATGGCAAATACAGATACATGTTGTGTGACTATGAACAGGGACCAGTATCTTCGAGTAAAGCCTCAGAGACGTCGCAGTCTCATCTACTCGCCGCTGGTATTTCACCGACGATGCAAGCAGTCTGCCGAGTCTGCGTTTGGCGATAACGTCGCCATGCTCGCACGCGGATTGACACCTGCGACCTCTATATCATCACGGATGATCACAGCTCAGCAAGCATTCTCGGGCAGATCTGTTGGGTCGTTCGTGTTAGAGATGGACTGGACATGCCCGACGACAGCCCGGCTTTATTCGCAAATCATCAACATCAAAGTTCTATGCGTTGCACATAATCCAGATGCGTGGCACAGATGGGCTTGTAAATGAAAAGCCCGAGATGAACGGCGAACAGAAGAACAGGGACTTGCAAGACTATATGCCCATGATCGTGTCATCGGAACTTTCCTTGAGGCGTCTTCCTTGTCATGTCATCTATGCCTTGATCAGTCTATGCTGTAGTGCTCTGCAGCTTGTGCTCTTCCCCATACTCCGGCACAGTTACTCTGTATCCTTGTGACACTAGTGTATAGATGGAAATAGATTTTGATTCTGAGGATCTCGACTTGCTCAATCACAGCTCAATTAAGATTGAGATACACGATTCAAGATACACAGACAACACGAAATACGCAAAACACCAAGCAAACATTCCACAGCCGTCGTCAGACGGTCTTTTTGCATTGTCTGATCTTTCTTCAGGCAACTCGAGCTCAAAATATGTGTCACCGTGCATCCAGTTTCTTCGTGCCACTCGAGCCATTGTAATACTCTGGTATATCATAGATTGGTGATAGGACGACATTCCGACTTTACAATCTTGCGATATTTTGAACAAGATAGTCAACTACGTGATAGCCCTCGCATTCTACTAGATTATATTGATCTTGTTCGGGCTGCGTTGTGGATCGACAGCTGCGTCTTCCTATCTTGGGCAAGATCAAGCGAGACGAGGGGGCTGGGCAGCGGCAGAGTAGCGAGTCTGTAAAAAGTCGACAGGCAGAATATCGTATGCATTCTCGTCACTTGTCGAGGCAGGGCAAACGCAAGGGCTATCAGCCGGTTGTCTGGCGGCGAGATTAAATAAAATTATAGCGAAATGCTAGCCTCAGCCTGGAAAGAAGCCTTGGACTACTGTTGATCACTTGTTGAGTGTTGAGGAGAAGTTGGTGGTTGAGACGGTCCTTATTCATTAACGAATACTACAGACGACCGGAAGAGGATGAAATCCGAAGGGCCGCAGAAGGCTAAGACGAAGAAAAAGAAAGCAGTCTAGACAAGTGTAATATGCTACCATCTAAGCATGTTGTCAATATTCTGGCAGTAAGCCCTATGAGCCAGTTGCGGCTGTATTATTGTATCGTATGCCTTCTGCAACAATAAGCCTCCTCGAGGCCGTTGTGTAGATACGTCGGCTGCTTCGTCTATTTGCTGAATCGCGAAAATATAGCATAGCAAACATCTTTCCGAATTCGACCGTATCATTGCCATGCCATGATCAATCCAATATTAATCAAGGTCAGCATGCTATGTATGATATGATATGCAGTAATATGGACAGAGTAGTATGCGGCAAGGATGGCGATATTGCGGCTGGACCGAGAGAACAAGTGCGAAAAGGTGAGCAATAGAAATCCGGAAACCAGAATCAGAGATCCAAGCGAGCGAGTCACCGGCGGAAGAAGAAGTGCAGAGTAAGGGGGTGGTAGTCTAGAGCCAGGTGCTCGCGGGCATCCGCGTCCTGGATCTGCTCTCCTAGTGGCCATGATACGGCGAGGGACAGCCTAAGGTGTGCAGTAGCAAGCAGATGTATGTCCATAGAGCATCTGTAGGAGACAAGCGAGTAGAATGGACAGGAACAGAAGCTCAGGGCTATGGTGAGATGGCGGGCAACAACCAAAACCGCGCAGCGCAAGCAGCCCGATTCCGGATATAATATTCGACGCACTGAGCAGCCAACCGCTGACACTACATCTAGTGGTAACGTGCATCCCGTTCGCATGAGAGATAATGACGAGCTACTGGTCTAGACGAACCGGTATTACAACTTCTTTGCAGATTACAATGCTCCGAAGTGGTGTCTATCACAAGATTGCTGCACGTAGCGTAGGTAACGATATGCGCATATGAGGACTCGAATTCGAGGACGAGGACGAGGACAGAGTACTGGAGGATCTCCGAAATGCGGTCATACACGGACTGGGCTCGCGACCAATGCAGCGGTCCCGGTCGATACGAACTGCTTGCAGCCATACGCAGTCCATTCGCAATACATATGCAGTTATCGGGAGGCATTAGCTGAGAAATCGGCAAGAAGCAAGGCGATGTCATGCAAATAGGCAGCAAAGAAGAGAATGAGACTGTGATAAGGTCAGATCGCTGCTGAAGTGCCGTGTAACTACACAGGATAATGGCGCAGGGTCTCCCGTCAAGGTTGAGCTCGAGGGTGCCCGTGTGCGACACTGAATATCGTCTTGTTGGTCGTTGACCGTCGACAGTTCGCTTCGCATCGTATTGGATATGAAAGCCTCGTTTGGCTCGTTTGTTTCTTCCTGCTTCTGTCCTCGTTTGCTGCCGATCGGTTCGCGTCGCTTGTTTGACGAGCTGCATGCTGCATGAACGGGAGGAAATGCGTTTACACGGGGATGCAATGCAGCTCAGAGTCCAGATATGCATCGTATAGGGGCACATACTCTGCACTCTCGTCTTTTTTATTTTTCTGTTTTCTGTGCCATTACGTTTTGCGCGTTGCGACTTTCGACTTGCATTGCCTCTTAGCCTTTTGGTCGCCCACGCCGGCGTTCCACGTCATGAACTCGTCAATCGTTGGTATATCCGGGCTGATACTCTAGCATTCTTGCAACCGAGGCTATGTGCTAGTCGTCTACGAATGGGCCCTACTAGTTACAGTACTCGCTTGTATCGGTTGCTTCTCTTTCTTGTTTGCTATCGCCTGCCGGCTTCTATCATACTGCATCTATTGCCATATGCCGCAAGCTATGGCCATCAGAGGAGCCCTGTGTCTGGATCCCAATCCTTTGCCCTACCCGTAACGCCACTGGCCTAGGCCTGGACTTGTATCCATGGCTTTTGGGCGTTTTGGCTGGGCTTCGGGCTGCTGGCTGGGCTGGCCTCTGCGCATAATTCCGACTTCCAGGTCGATAACTGGTGGCTGACCCGCAGACTCGGGACGGACTGTCATTACGTAGTTGTGCTTGTGCTGTATGCTGTGAGGTAATATGTACAGAGTGTGGCATGCACTATTGTGCAGACTATGCATGCACTTGTTTGTGTTTCGGTAGCATGGCTTCTCCTGGGAGTCTCGAGTCTGAGTCTCGAGTCTCGCTCAATTTAAAGTCAGAATCAAGTCTCAGTAGAATCGAGTCAACGCAAGCAGTCACGGAAATAAATAAGAGACATGCATATTGTGTTACGCTGACGCTGGACACGCACATGATGCATATGTTTCTTGTCTCATTCTTCAAATACTGTGTGCTGTACTCTCTATTGGTTCGGGGGGTGTATTTGAAATTCAGGATATATGAATCCCATTCAATATTTCAGGTCGGCGAACTCGAGCAGGTAGCCGTCTCGTCGTGTACTTTTACTGACTAATATGCTTTGATGTAATTTATCAATATACCGTTCGTCCAGTATCGCGAGATGTCATGTTGTTCTGTTCTGTTTTATTTGTCTTGTTTTATGCGTCTTGTTTTCTTTTGGTGGCTATCCATATTCACACACTATTTAGATCATGTTCGTAATAAATACATCATTACAGCTAAAATGTCTCATACATGCCAGCAAGAGCCTCCCTACATACGCTCACAAGGCGCATCGTCCTATGAAAAGAAGGAAACGCAGATAATACAATGCTACAATGTACGAAGTACATGAATCAATAGTTCAGTTTGCCACGAGGGGCGGCCAGACCAGTGGGTGCAGCTCCCAGAAGCAATCACGGGCGTGATATAAGCATCAAACTAGTAGCTTTTGAAACAGCAGAGTGTTTACCCTGTGTGTACCCTGTTCTGCTTGGAGCATGCTTTCCGCGGTTGCCGATGCGCCGTTCCCACCAGATGGTGCATTCTAGGCGGCTGCAGTCAAGTTACTACGTACAGTGCTGCGTCTGCGTCTGTATGCAGCCTGCAAGCCACGAGTACAAGACGGAACAGACTCCGGTCGAGGTCATGACGTCCTCCACAAAAGCTTCTAGTTCAGACACCGTCCATAACCCAGCAATCTAGTGATCTAATAATCTGTATCCAGTGATCGAAACAATTTCGGAAGATTTTCTAGCTCGCTCCATGGAGATATGTGTATTTTTTTTTTTTTTTTTTTTT